>JABEVS010000234.1:0-102708 GCA_018290735.1 Coelastrella sp. MACC-549 | reverse complement strand
TAGTAGTAGTAGTAGTAGTAGTAGTAGTAGTAGTAGTAGTAGTAGTAGTAGTAGTAGTAGTAGTAGTAGTAGTAGTAGTAGTAGTAGTAGTAGTAGTAGTAGTAGTAGTAGTAGTAGTAGTAGTAGTGGTGTTACCCTCTTCGGTCAAGAGACCTGTGATAAACGACCAGGACCTTGGTGGCTCGGCAAACCAGCACACCACAGATCAGCAGCTCCTCCGGGTCAGGTGCCTTCATGGCAACAATCGCTAACAAGTGGCTGTACCATGGCACGTTTTAATATTCATAGTAGAAGATCAACATGAGAAGGGACGCTTGGCTCATGCAACAAGTATATGCCAAATCAGATGCTGATAATATCAATTACTAAAGTTTTTGCTGCTCATGCTGTCTTTTCATAGTGCGAGAGAGTAATATCTGCTGAAATGACAATGCATGTTCAACAAGTGATGTGTCTTTGGACTAGAGTAAAGCATTCAATAAACCCCTCACTTAGTTTCGCATAGTCCGGCTCTAGCAGGTTGCCTGTAGCTGAGTCCATTTTCACCCCAATGCTGTATGCATGCAAGACAAGCTGATCAGACCGTGATATGGGTCAAGTAATGTGCCAGCTGAACATGTTCTGAGGACACATCTTCTCTTTTCCTCTAACATGTAAGGCACAAAGCAATACAAGGCAACAGGGTGCAACAACACACATTTACAGGTTGCATGGCCTTCAGGCTGAAGATGGAAAAGTTTTGAATACATAAGATGCATCTTAATGGGTGATACACAGGCAGGATCCAGAGATTCCGCAACCAAGACTTCACAAGCGAGCAAGTGCAGCGAAGCATCAGAACCGATTTGCTTGCAAGTAAGCGGATACATTGCAATGCAAGCCTGAAGCAGGTGTGGTGGACACAAATGCATACGCTGCAGACTTGACAGCTGGCACGGACCACTAGCAGCATCAATGTCTAGATAATTATGCTACTGTCTGTGACAGGGGTTGTGATAGTTGGCACTGGTGATATTGATGGCTGTGGTGCCTCGAGGCACCCCCCAGTCCAGGAAGCTGTTCTACATGGTGTGTGTCCATGGTACAGTGGCCAGGCAGCTATTGCCATCAAGCGGCCTGTTGCAACATGCGTGATACAGCCACAGCCTTGTCCAGCTCCGCCTGCCAAGCTGCTGCAACAGCCCCGTCAGGCAGCGGGGCATTGATGCCCGGGAACTGCTGTAAGCATCTCATATGACCAGGAATTGCCTGCTTAAGTGTTTCATCCTGGCAAGTATCGTGTTGTTGCTGGTCTGTGCCTTTCTCCTGTTGCTGTACTGCTTTCCTATTCCATGGTACAAAGTCTGCATCTGCAGGGTCTTGCTGACCTTGGGTGCTAGGTGATGCATCGCTTTTGCTGCTGCTTTCTGCCCCATCTTGCCCCTGTACTCCATCACCTTCATCCTCACTGTCATTAATGAACGACATGTGATCGTCGGCTTCTGTCAAGCCATTAGCTGATGATGCCAGGTATCTGGGCGGCACACCCAGCACTGCCATCCTGCTCAACCATGGTGGAGGTTGCAGGTTGCTGCTCATCCCTAAAGATGACACACAAAACTCAGTCTGAGGGTAATGTGCAAAATGCAGTAGGTATTGACAAGCAATACTGTTTGTTGCCTATATGACAAAAGTTATGAAGCTTGGCTGTGTGACCATGCTGCTGGCAAAATAAACCTGCAAGCAAGCCTATTGTATGCTGGTATGTAGGAAAAATGCTTCCATCCCCCCGATCAAGCAGGTGTTGTCTGGTACTTGGTTTTCTCTTACCTAGGGCTTCTGCAAGTTCTGAGGAGATCTTCCCTGGCTTGATAACGTCGTCCCCATCAGCCATCTCGCCAAAGGTAGCACTGAAGTACCTCTGCCGCATGAGCCCGGCCATGAACCCAGGGCAGGGCCTGCGAATGGCTGCCTGCTCAGCCCGAGCAGCACTAACACGCCCCTGCGGGACACAGCACACGGGAAAACACTTGTTGCACCTCCACCAGGCGGGAAAAAACAATCACTGGTGTGTGACCAGTGCATGGACACTGGCTTCTTTGCACATGCCATGGATGCTGAGAGGCAGCAAGGAGGGCGCGAGACAACATACGGGTACACTATAATGATGCTGAAAGATTGGTGGGCAGCTCTTCAGTGTTCTGATTGCAAGCTGAAAGCAGCCAGCCAGCGTCATTAAACCGGCAACATTGTGGGGAGGGTGTTTCTAATCCTGCTCAAGACAGATTGTACCAGTAATAACTGCATGCCTTTCTCTACCTGATCCATTGGCTTCGGGCACTTTGCAAGTGCGTGTGCATAGCTGCCACAATTGAAGCACCTGCTGTCTGGCAGCTTCCGCCGTTTTACTGCACCCTGCAGCAGCGTCAGTGGCCCATTGTCACTGGTGCTGTAGCATGCCTCTGCTGCTGCTCTGCGCTTTGCTGCCTCCATGCCACCAGGGAACATGCTGATTCCCGTGCTGGGAGCTGCTACAGGGGCTAACAGCTCTGATACGGCTCTGTCATAGAGAGGTGGAGCCTCTACCTGCAGCGGATAAGCAGCGTGCCAGTTGTGGTAAGTATTAACCCTGGAGATGGCAGAAAGTGATCACAGTACCCATGCGAAAACCATCCAGACGCCAGACCCTTTGGTCCACCTCCTACATCAACGCTGTATTGCACCACCATCAGCAGTTGCACCACCAGCTCAACTTTGGAATGCGCTATTGACACATCGGCATGTATGGAGCAGCTTGCACCCTGATAGCTTGACAGATCACCTGCTCATAGCTGGCCGCTCCAGTCCCAGCACCTCCCCTTGGTCCTGCTGCTGGTGCTAGCTTATCTATCCAGCTGATGAGGCCAAACTGTCTCAGGTGGTTGCCGTCTAGGCCAATGCTGCCAGTGAACAGCTGGGCATCTGATGGATAACCCTGCACCAGACATGCAGCTGTAAGGTGTCGGCTGCTGTCTCACAGGGAATACCACCAGATCTGGCCATCATCCGCGCAGTAGTTGTACAGGGCTTGGACCGCTGACTGTAGCACAGTGCAGTGTACAACATACCTCTTGATATGTGTCGCGGTGCCACAGCACCCACTGGCTCAAAGCACTTTCAAGAACATGGAGGTCTTGCCTGTCAGAAAACAGAGAATTGCGCCATTTAAGAAGGGAACTGTCGGCGATCGAATTTGCCAAGTATTAATGAATCAATGCAGCCTATCTGTTGGGTCACTGCAGCTGCTGTACCTTGTGATGTTGGTAACCTTAACCTCTACGCTCACGGGATCAGCAGCTGTGGGAATAATTTCAGCAATTTGGGGAATAACTATAGAATCAGCTACACCATCGACAGCTTCTACAGCTGGATCCAGTGATAGGGAGTCCATAGCTGCTGCTGAAAGTCAGACACTACAACCTGCAATCAGCGTAAAACTATATCTTCGGTGCTTGATGAAACAGTATTCTACTGAAGTTAAGTGAGTAGGTGACATCCTGCATATAGGTCACCCTGCAAAAGAGTGGTTTTCGTCGCTGAGAATAACAGAACGTCTTCGTTTAGTTTTGACATAATCGAAATTACGCTGGTTTGATCCACAGAGCTGCGTGAGACCAACTGCCGTTGGCCGAGGGAGCAAGCCTCTCAGGCAGCGTTCATCCGTTGACCTGGATCAGAATACCACAAATGATTTGTAACAAACCTGCACAATATCAGCGCCCAGCGGGACCGATGGCTGTGCAGCATATCTAGTGATAAGCAGCGCATACAAAGTCATGCCATCGCATAGAGAATGGCGTATGGTCTTGCTGGCCTCTCTGACGGTACTATGCTTGCGCGCCTTGCCAGGTATCAGCAGTGACTGCAGTGGGGGCTGCAACACGGTAGCTGCTGCTTGTAGTGACACGGCGGCAGATTTGCGCAGGCTATGCAGGTACCACATGTCATGGAAGAACGCAGAGGGCAGATACAATGCTAGATACAGGCAAAGCGGTAAGGGCAACACAGTAGGGCCTGATTGTTTGATACATACATCATGACACACAACCTACCTTCATCAAGATACATGACCTGCCTTGTACAAGATCAATTCTCCGTCATACTTGCTGTCTAATATGCAGGATATCCTGCACAAGCCAACAGCAACACACAGACATCGTCGTCAAGCAGCGCCGCTGACGGATGCTGCAGCAATGTTGTCACAGAAGCCATCATTTCAGCACAATCCAGCACAGCAGCGTGTTCTACTTCAGCAGCAGCAGCCTAATATTGCAGCAACAGGCACAAACATCATAGGGCAGCCGAACGACCTCTCATCTAGCAGCAGTGGCTCCCGCACAGTCAGCACAGCTAATCAGCGGCAACAGTCTGTACTGGCCAGTCCAATCAACATGCCGTCTGCAAGTGCAGCGGCGATGAGAGTAGCACAAGTTGGCTCTCCCAATGACGTACCGACTGCTCCAGAAGGCAGTTTACCTGTTAACACGACCCAACCATCAGCGGCACTGCCCCTGTACGTATCACCTGACCCATCTTTTGACAGCCTCACAGAGATCAATGTAGGGCAGGAGATGTTGCAGATACCTCAAGGCTTCCTGGGTCTCAGCCACGAGTGGACGCATGTGGAGGAGCTAAACAACATTCCTGGGTACAAAGACATATTGAACATGTTGACAGCACATGGCAGTGGTCCCATGGTGATCCGCGTGGGAGGGGGCAGCACAGACAAGCAGACGCAAGTGGCCCCTCAGTATGTCTATGAGGCCCTCAGACAGGTGCACCAGGACACGGGGGCACACTTCATACTAGGAATCAATTTCGAGAAGGGCGACATTGAACTCGCCAAGCAGCAGTTTGCGGCCGCCCACGCCATCATGCCCCCTGAAAGTATCATCACGTTTGAAATTGGAAATGAGGTGAGTGGTACCCCGGTTGGATGGAAACCCGCTCCTGCTGCTATGGACCAAGTGTGTCCCTAATTCTGCAACAGCTGCTGAACGGACCTTGTTGACCCGGTAGGCCTCTTACCTAGTGCCACTGGTATGTTTGGGGTGTGCATGACCGAGGATATGGTAGCCCATCGTGCAATTGTATGTACAGCAGCTTCAAAGACGGTACTGGCTATGCAAGATAGATGCTCAGCTTGCTGGTGTACATGGGATTGTGCTGCTGCAGCAGGTAAAGCGCTGCTGCAAGGGTGACAGCTTGAACATAGCAGGCCAACTAGCTGACGCAGGTTGCGAATAAATTTGACCAATGTCTGTTGGAGTATAGCTTGCTCGAGCTCATGGCCTTCACAACCAAGCATTGGCATGATCTTTCTACGGAGTGCACTGGCAGCTGCTTCTGATGGTGTTGTGTGTGCCTGGGGTGAGAGAGATACGGACGCTATCATAAGCATGCGCAAACACTACCATACATCTCAAGCGACTTGCAAGGGTCTGCTGTGTGGCTACCTCTGTTTGCTGCAGCCTAATTATTATGAAGGCACGAAGTCGGATGCTCAAGGTCGTCCCTTGACTGCACTGCAGTACATCCGCAGCGGCTTTATGCTGGATTGGTACAATTTTGCCCAGCAGCTGTCATGCCCTTGCGGCGCCAACAACTGCTGCACATACAAGCAGTTTGCAGGCCCTGTGTGGGGCCATGTCAACGTGTATCCGACCACCATCAAATGGTTCTTAGAGTGAGTTTCTCAGCCGATCTCCATACTGGACAGAAATGAACAGTCATATGGCAGCTTTACTGCTTATTGCATCAGTATGCAAGCTGCACATGCCATCATGTGTTTATGCTGATGCTGGTTACGCAGCCAACTTCCTCCTACCATCCTACAGTTGCGCCAGCAGCAAGTGGATCGACGTGGCAGATGATGTTGTGTGTGCTCATCTACTCATATTAGGCGGCTAATGCTACCTTGTCATGTTATGTTCTGTGTGCAGTCAATCCGGCAGCTTTGTCAATCTCACCACAGTCCACTGGTATAAGGCAACAAAGGAAACCTACAACACACCCACAACCCTGTTGGAAGAGGCTCCCATCCGCAAGGAAATGGACAATCTGCGTGCCATTGTTGCAACCAGTCAGGGCTATGGTATACCACTCCGTGTCGCTGAGATGAACACAATCAGCAACAGTGGCAGGGTGGGTGTCTCCAACGTGTTTGCTGCAGCTATATGGACCCTGGATGGCTGCTTTGAAGTGGCAGCTACAGGTGCTGTAGGTGTCAACCTGCACCAGGGTTCAGGTCAGAACCTGTACACCAGCATATTGAGGTGGTACGACCAGGGTGTGCTGAGTCCACCGGTGCTGCGGCCACCCTTTTATGGGATGCTGATGTTCCAACAAGCCGTCAAAGCCGGCAGCAAACTGCTTGGGAAAACTCAAATATCTGGCGACACTAGTTATCTGAAGGTGTGGCCCTTGAGAGATGTTGGAGACCAAGAGCTGCGGATTGTGGTGATCAACAAGCACGCCAGGCAAGCAGGCAGGCAGGTGATCAGGCTGGACAGGGCAGCAGGAGACTGCTATGACTCACCTGCACTGGTGTCCCGGCTTGTTGCAGCGGGGCAGGACCCCTTGTCAGCCACCAGTGGCATCACCCTGGGTGGCTACTACTACGCTGTTGGTGGAGTGCAGAGGGGAGCTGCTGCAAGTGAGACTGTACAGGCGTTAGCCAGTGCTGATGGCGGTAGGTCGTGGGCGGTGTATGTGCCTCCAGGAAGTGCAGCAATGATAACGATACATTGCAATGATCACTAGCATAGGGGTCAAGTTCTGTCTCTCAAGAGGGTTGTTCTTGCAGGCTGGATGTGAGTTTTATGTGCAGCTTAGCCTCAAATTCCTTTCTGAAGTTCCAGGTCGGCCCCCACAGTATCCTTCATGGCGCTCACTGTCGCCTCCTCTGCAATGCATTGTTCTGTCAGCGCTCTCATTCACTGCCATTTATAGAGCTGTGCTGCTCCTGTTGTGCATCTAGCCGACCTTGATTGTGGTGTTTATTGCACGCAGCAACTTGTTGTTGGTAGCCTAGCTCATGTCTTGCTGTTGCACAGTTCAAGCGTGAGTGTTGCACCAACCGTCTGACAATGGCAGCAATACATCAGTAGACAGTAGTACAAGCATTGTCAAGTTCTGCCAATACGTGTGGAAGTACGGCTGTAAGAAGTTGATAGGGAGTAGGAGACTGGGCGGACTGCTTGCACTTGAAACATGACAACTGGCCATAAGGCATCAGCGCATCTTGCATACAGGCAAGCTGTAAATTTTTCACCAGCATATGGGGTAAACTGCATGCTGCGGTTGTCCAACAAACAACCTTTGGTGTGTGTATTGCTACAGAAGATTACAGGGTTCATATAACACCAGAAGCATCACCAGGTGGCAGACCCCCAGGCAGCATTATCAGCTGGTGCTTTGGCATGTTATTGCTGCAGAGCTATCTGTTGTCTTCTGCCCCTGTTGCTGTGTAGTCTGCATTTGTTGGTAGTAATCATATTGCTGTAGTTTAGATTGTCTCATGCATGCTGCAGAAGCATGTACTGAGAGATATGATGGCTTGCCAGTCACTTGACTGCTTGGATTACTTGCAAGCTTGCCCTCGGGACGAACACCAATCAGTGCCACTGCACCAGTCAAGGGTTGTCAGGCAATAAAAATAAGTGGATTGGCAGACTGCAAAAGACTGGCAGGCTGCCGCTGCAACCGGTGCATGTTCAGACTTGTCACGTCATATTGTGTAACTTTGAGAATAGTCAGAGAGTGATCAGTGCTGACATCATTCATAGCTACACCTGGCATGACACACCTATGGCGTTTCTAGCATTGCTCACTTGACATTGGTGAACACATTCAGAGTTTGTACAGCCCGGTGATTCTGCCCAACAAGCTTGCAACTGAATAGTAATAAGTGGTGATGATGATGCTGTGTTGAGCTGCCGCCTTTGCATCCTGTGTTGCAGTACGCTGTCTTCAGGCATGTTGTGCACTTTTGGGACACGTTGGTAGCCTCTTGTTGTCTTGATATTTCGCAAGCATGTCAGCTGGCATGTAATACGGCACAACAGTACTCATGTTTTTGGTTGCATGGCATTTGTCTGCCTGCCGCTGGTTGCAACTCCACTGAAATTGCACGTTGACATCGACAATGTTGCATCCTAGACAGCTGTCTTGGCGGCCAATCGGCACTGCTGTAAAGCTGTATATTGATTGTGCACTGCAGGATATCCACTGGCGGTTGCCCCCTGACGATCCTGCATGTGCACGTCGCAAGTGAGGCCGTTTATTGTACTTTTTCTGCTGTCTGGAAATACCTCACATCGCAAGCACGCGGTTGCATGGCAGTGGTTGCATCTTGTCAATCGTGCATCTTAAGATGCCCAAGCTTGGGCTTGTGCTTGTGCTGTCACCTGCCCTTGCCACCCAAGCAGCAACGCCTATTGGCCCTGTTTATTGTGCTCCCTTTGCAGCTCACCGCCACTCTATGTAAAAGAAATTGAGCCATGCAGCAAGTTGAGATGCTATAACAAATGCGCTGACATGCGTTGGGAGCGCCACCCTGGTATGATGCTTGTGCCTGCCTCGGCTGCCCTTGCTGCCCATCAGCTGCCACAGCACATGCTCATCATATGTCATTGTACCAGTTCCTGGCTGCGGTGGTAAGGTTTGCCCACTTTGGTGCTACGTCCGACGTGACCTATTGTTGTCGTTGAGTCCTGCCATGTCACATGTGTTGTGCAATGCTTTTGCTGCAAAATGGCTGTTGGGTTTTAAAGCCTTCCATGCTCAGTGTGTCTTGTGTTGGAGTTCTGCTGTGTGTATCTCAGCTATGACATGATATGAGTCATATCATGACGTAAGTTGGTTGATCACCACCCCCACTGAGTGGGCTTTTCTGCCTTGAAGGCGCCCCTGAGGGTGGTCTAATCTTGGTGTGCCAGTGTGGCTGAGCCACCAAGTACATATTCCCAAAGGCCTTGCGGCCGGAAAGGGTTCTTCTTCTTCTTCTTCTTCAGCTGCCACCGACGTCCTGCACCAAGTATCACCTGTAAAAAGGAGGAGAAAACGGGTCAGCACCACAGGGTTGCGTGGGGGTGGCAGCCGCAGGCCCTGGGTAGGGTCTATGTTGCAGGTTATGTTACATGCCATGTCAGTGTCAAGACAACGTCAACTGTCGACACATCTCAACGCATGACAGCGCATTTGCCATAGCATCTCAACTTGCTGCATGGCTATATTTCTTTCACATCTTTGTGACGCATATGTTGTTGGGCATGTTGTTTTCCAAATTCCCAAGTTGGGCCGCACTGGTGTTTAAAACGAACCCAAGTAATGGTTCATATAAGCGGACTCTCAGGCTCGGGATCAGCAGCACCGGCATGGCATCGTCATCCCTGGATGGTGGCCCCCTTGCATGTCAGTTCATGAATGATCATTTGCCAACTCATTCAATGTTGCATGGCTCTATCTCTTTCTATATAGAAACTTTCCACCAACCACCTCAGGATGGTAACAGCATGTAAAAGAAATTTAGCCATGCAGCAAATAGCATGCGACTTGTTGGAGACGTAAAAACGTCCTTCGACAGGGTCCCTGCCGTATCTGCTGTTGTACATATGTACAACAGGTATGCATACCTTTGCCGATGCTGCTGTCAGAAGCCTCAGCAGCACCATATCCGCGAACAGGATTATACCCAGTTGCTATATTACCATACCACTTGCCCTCATAGAAAGTTAAAGGTATCATGACAAACAAAGAACTGGGTGGTGTGCATGTGTATGGTTGAACATGTCCTCATCTCGAGTCCTCAACTTACATGTTGCAGTAACATTGTGATTTTCAATATTCAATTTGGAGGCATGTGGTCTGCTGTGCCATCGCAACACAGATTAGTTATAAGTATTGCTCAGCTGCAGTAGCAGTTGTAGGGTAGCTCACTGATCAATCGCATTGCACAAAGTCCGCATTCAAATGCCGAATAGGGGTACGTATACGGTACGTACCGTATACACTCTGATATATGTGATCAACCACTGCTAGTAGAAAGATGTCCCGGAATCATTATTGACTGTTTGTTTTGCAGAACACCGTTTTCGACGACAACGTGCACATCCACGTGGTCTGAGTGAAGATGCGTGATTGCGATTGGCCAATGGCCATTGGCCAATGCTATACCGGTACATTTGCAAATTGCTGCAAACCAAACGTCCAACGATACGATCATCGGCTGCGCTGCCAGCCACAAAATCAGCCACGGATCCTGATCAGGATCATGGCCGGATGTCGTGGCGTACGCGTGTGCACATGCATATGTGCCTGTATACACGCATGCGTGTGCTGCCAGCACGTGTTCAGTGAAGCTTATACGTGTCTGTGACTTACATCTGGTGCAATCATCATCAGCTCGCATGACAATGCGGTGCTGATGGGTCATAATCCACATGTAAGTGATTACCAACTAGTAGTTGTTCTCGACCACAGGCTGGATGTACGAGATGATGTCAGACTTGTAAATGTCAGTCAAACGTACTCAAACGAGGTCACCGGCCGTTTCATAGCTGAAAATGCTTCATATAAAGACTAACAACACCAACTCATCCGGATTACCTGCGATCTGAACCCCTTCGCAACCAGGTAAGCGTCGGTGGGTTTTCTGAGCTCTAGTAGAAACTGTGCACTCGTCGACATGATCAATAAGTAAACAACACCGCGCATCGATTGTCAAATGACCTACTCAGGCACATAAATCACTGTTGGCCTCAATGATGCTCCACTATGTATATATATACTGCTACGTAGTTGTCGTACTTGCACTTCGTACTTGCCATGTTGTGGTTGCAATGTTCGTATATTTGTTGAAGGATACAGCGTTGCCTGTCACCTTGATGCCGGTTGTTAGGTTAGCAACAGCTCATGCATTTTATGCCCTGTAGAGTGAGAGATGACTCGTGTGAGCATTAGCTCTGATACATGTTATGCTGCTTTCCTGTTTTTCCATTGCAGTAAAAGATTCTCTTTTGTCAAGCACATCAAACCAGCCAATATGTCTGAGAGGGAGATGGGTACAAACAAGACCCCCAACGATCCGGTAAGCATGCCGCAAATGATGTCCTGTTCAAAACCAGTGGCAGCTCAGCAGTACTTATGCGCTCATCATTGTGTGACAGATTAAGTGGTGCAGCATGTATGGCCAAACAGTGACAGCTTACATAAGGTTATGCTGCACATCCAATAGGCACTAAAACTTATAGTACCCACTAATCAATAGCAACAGCAGCACACTGTAGCGTGACAGTGTCCTGATGCAGAAAACTTTAAGAGTTGTCGCTAGTAGAAACAGTGCTGTGCAGTTTTCTTGAAGTAAGCACTGAGAGCATGAAGCTGAGGCGGTCAGAAATTGCAACGTCTGCATACTCACTGTGCTTGAGTGGTTATTATGCTTTGTGTTAATTTAAATTAGTGATTGGAAGAAATCTCATAGAATATACTAATAACTTATGCTGTTCCACCGGCAGGTCAAGGAGCAGATTGCCCAGGACAAGTTTGGCAAGAGTTATGATGAGTGTACAGCTCATGAGCGTATTCAGATTGGTGGAACCAAGGGTGGTATTGTGACAAAGGTGAGCGATGATAAATCAGGGTAACATGCTTTTGCCAGAACTAGGAGTGACCAGCACTCTACTCAGTGGCCTGATACTAGCAGAGCCATACTCAAGCCCACAATGATATTGCGAGTGAAGAGGAATGTAGTATGGACTATTGTCAACAACTGCTATTACTGCAATTATATTGTGCTCATATAGTAACCATATGCCATACCATCGGAACATAGGACAAATGCATCTACTGCATGTGTTTTTAGTTGAGCATGGGATATGAGAAGTAGGGCCTCTCACGTATACAAATGCGAAATATAATGGTATGTCTGGTGTGTGCAGGGAGGACCTGGTGAATATGGTGGTCATTACGCCAAAGAGGGAAGCAACACTAATGTGGAGAACACTGGAGATGCTGCCACCCGTCAGTGAAGCAGATGGTACAGATCGTGTGGGGAATGATTGCTGAACAACAGTGATCAATACCAGCATCTATGATGTGGACAACAACTAGGCAAAATGTCGTGTCGAAGATGGTTTGTCACAATGTTGACACAGTACTTGTGGTTGACATATGGGCAATAATGATTGTACAGCAGGCTGGCAGAATTGTTGGTAATATACCTGCCGTTGGACACTGGATAAGCGGGAAAAGGAGGTAAAGGAGTGTATAATCTCCTTCACTGTTTGCAGAAGGTGCATTGTGTATCCAGTGTTGCTCATAAGATGGGCATTCTACTGCACAAGTAGAAACAGAAGAGAGATAGCACAATGAAAATGTAACGTATTATTCTATATTATGCACTCATCCGCCAAACAGGAACTGTACATTTCAGAGTGAACAATAGAAAATCTACAGCATACTATGAAAGAAGTGGAATCCTCCTGCAGATGGGAGAAAATATAGAGTAGATATTACCATATACAATGAAATTGATAGTAGAAAATACATTGTGATAATAATGTAGTGCAGCTCACACATCATATACTACTAACATAACTAATATTATACAGCTGTAACACATATTAACCATACTTCCTAGTGTTATAATGTAATGCGATAGTCATTTTCTTTCAGCAATCACTTTAACTAATAATAGAGCAGCTTACCTCATTGATCCAGCCTTGTTACCACCTGTTGACTGGTTCTGGGATGTAGTAGTACTCACATACCATGTCAGTGTGTCTGAAATGTGACATTGGTTGTGTGCCAGATATAATGTAATGTGCATCAACATTGTGCATGTGGTCAATAGATAATGGTGTGTAATTGATATATGCTGCTTGCCATGCCTAATAATGATGTAGTGGCATGGCAAGCATTTGATCCAGAGGAGATGGTAATCTGGTGGATGGCAGAGCCATAGAAAGGGTAGTTTCGTCTCAAGGCCTGCTCAACCGGAAAGGGTGCCACCCAGTAGCAGGCTGGTACTGCGAATTTAACTATGGCTAAAACTGTTACTAGTATTCCTGTTTGCATACTGATATCTGTCATTTTGCACATGTTTACGCACACACTCATGTGATTACATACAAAAAGCAGTAGCATACACTTTGTGGACAATATGCCATTAAATACAGTACCATGGCCAACCAGCAAATGTCTTGACAAATATGCTGGCAAAACAAGGAATAAAAGACTATTTACCATTACTCTGGGCAGTACAGCCACTAAACAACCAGCGTGCACGCAGCCAGCGCCTTGCGGTGCCACAATACTGATGCTTGATTACTTGCACAAGGCCGCAACTGATACTGTCAATCTTACAACAGGATGACTGGTGGAATCAATAAACAGTGTATGATGTAGGCAACATTCCTACTACCCAGTGTACAGTGTCAGACAGCTGTACAACTGCACTTGTGCTATCTATCTAGCGTATCACGCAACCCTGGCATGGACACAACCATGTAATGCCAAAACAGACTTTGTTCAGGCAACCCAAAGGCCAGTGGGAGGCCTACTGATTTCACCCAGGACTTGTGGCATAGTAAGCGCTCCATCGTGTGTTGTAGCTGCTCGGCTCATGCAAGTGGCATTCAAGGAGCAGGAAATGATTGTCCTATTACGGCACCACAATACAATATGTCATGTCATGTGCACAGGCACACCCAGGTAATGGACTCATCTGACAAGTTGATCCTTGTGCAGCACATCTGTAATTTGCTAAACAATACATGCAAATTTGCAGCAGTACGTGCTGCTGTAATATGAAGAGTCCTTATATTTCACAAGCATCATCAAGAGGGAAGTATGAGAATCCCGCTTGAGTTTAAGGATGATGGTGTGCTCCAGAACAACACATTCTGATTAGTGAAGATTGCTGGAAGATCATAAGCAACAACAGTAACTTTATCACCCAACCTCATCTCTGCTAGATGACCTTCAGAGTTCGAATGGTGATTCACCAACCAAGACTCCAAAGTCCATGATGGGCCCGCTTACAGCTGCACAAGGGACGTAATTAGATGCATATCAGACTCATGTCAGCAATGCTACTTGTACAATTCAGCTGATCCAGTTGTTGCTCTTCAACAGAGTAGCTGGTTGGAACACCTGATCTTGTACAGTGTCGCTGAGTGGCATCATACCAGCAAAACCACACGCTGTGTATGTGCTTGCTGCTGACTTCATCCTCTTGCGGTGATGATGACTGTGCAGCAGAGATCGGAGCCAGATGGAGTCCAGGTCCAACAGCAAGTCAGCAGTCCTGACCAGTTCCTGGTCCAGCCGAGTCAGCTGCTCAAGCTTGGACATATCTGAAGCAGCAAAAGCCACATTATGCCGTGGAAACGCATGCCACATCTCCGTGCCGTTGATGTCACTACCTCCTTTGATGCTGTTGCCAAGTAGGAACCTGCTGGTGGTGGCTTCAGCAGATACAGAACTGATGACCCGCACCAAGTAAGCTCCATGCTCATCTGTCTCCCCTATGTGTTGAACCAATGGCTTCGGCAGTAAGTGGCCAAGGTCCCGCACAGACTTGACACCCCATATTTGTGCCTGTCTTTCCTGCCAGCTGGCTTTCACCAGGGCCACTGCTGCTTCTGCCTCTAGAACTTCTTCCGCTATTGCTGGCGGGGCTGCTGCAGCCGGTGGGTCCTGCACTTTGAAAGTAGCCATGGCTGCAGCCATCTGCTCAAATTCTGCATCTGAAACTGCATCACCAGTATCATCCCCTGCTGAACTGTCCACCTCATCAGAATCCAGCAGGTTCTCCCTGCTGCTGCTGCTGCTGCTGCTGCTGCTGCTGCTGCTGCTGCTGGTGGTGGTGGTGGTGGTGCTTGGGACATTGTCACTGCGTGCTTTTCCAACTGTTGTGGTCCTGCTGAACCTTCTCAACAAACCACCAAGCAGCTGCTGCAGCATCACCCTGAATCTCAATGAGCTGCTTCTCGCTGCTTGGCTGACTGGTGCTGAGCTGCTGCTGCTGCTGCGGCTGTCAGGCGTCACTAACCACACAGAGAGGCCACCGCCAAGAGACTGCTGCAGCTGCTGCTGCTTCTGCTGCTGCTGACCTTCTGAGCGGCCGCCGCTGCGGCCTTGACCCGCTGCGTCCTTCCCACCCTCGTTCTCTGGCAGGTGCCAGCTCAACATCACAGTCTTGGGCCTCACTGCCCTCACCCGGGAGGCCGGCTGACTGCTGAAACTCCTTGCAGGCCAGCCTAGCAGAGTTGACACCAACAGGTCGATGTCCCGGGCTCGGTCCAGCGTCATCACAAGGTCAAATCCAAGCAGGGAGTCTACTGCCAGTGACAGCTGTTGTCGAGTCATATTCCCCGCACTGCGGCAAAAGCTGTCTCTGCCTATGAGGCTGCGTGTGGCATAGTTTCCCACCAGTGCTGGGCCCAGTGTCTCCCACCAGGTCAGGTTCCAAGCGGGCGGCTGCCAAGATGTGATGTTGTGCCGCACTGCCAGCTGGCGCACATACCTGTACTTGACCTCTGCCAGCAAGCTGACCACATGCGGCACCGGCTCTCGCAGGATAATGGCATTGGTGAACTCAGGGCATACCTGGAGGAACAGACAGGGGCCGGCAGAGGGTGTCAACGACAGCACAGCAACCACCAGCAGATGTAGATTGGCAGTATCAGCTGTTGCTGCTGGCCATCTTCATATATTCAGATGTCCAAGATCATGCTCCTTCTGTAGCCTGTGCCACCTGTCTCTTACATGCCGCAAGTTAACTAGGTTGCAAAGGCCTTTAGGCCTGTGTCTTGCTGGTTCTGAGCACTGCCACTGTGCAGATATCGGCAGCATTCTCACCTGGCTGACACCATTCTCATGCGACAGCGTACGTTCATTGGCAAGAAAAGTGCTCCTGTAATCCAGTGCCTCCTTGTTCCTGGACTGGCAGTCATAGTTCTTGCCCTTTGGAGCATAGGGACAGGAATACATCAGCCACATGGGCAGTGCTGGTTCCACAGCAAACTGCTGGTTCAGGGCAGCACGTTCACTCCAGGTGAGGTTTGCCATTATGTCTGATGGTGCAGGCACATCCAGGCGCCCATACGTCATGTTTGGTGACGCACCATGTTCAGAAACATCATGTGCCACCATCCACAAGGGTCCGTCAAGGCTGCATGCAACATGCAACTGGTAAGTTGCTTTTGCATGTCATTGTTGCATAAGCCAATTCTTCGTCCGCATCGGCTGTCATCATTGACCTAATAGGCAGACGGGTGCTCACATCGTATATGAAAGTGTCGCTGAGGTGGGCACCTGACTGCGCTGATAGGTGAAAATGCATGACTGCTGCCCAATCAGGCTCAATGCAGATCTGTGTGGTGGCAACGGAACGTGGCAAGCTGCTGCCATACTGCTGTGTAAATGCTTAATCACCTGCTTCTCAAGACACAGTTCTGTTCTTCGTCCATGGATGGGTTGCTGCATCTGTTGCTGGCTGCCAGCTGACACATTGTTGTGCCGCCGCACTTGCTCAGATGGTGAAAACTCACAGCACGACCCTTTGCTCGGCTAATGTGGTGCATGTACAGCCTGGAAGTTACCGAGATGTGGCCACGTTCAGCGTCGCTAAAATTCTCAACACTAGAGGTAGAGGAAAGCTGCACTGTAGATGGCACAGTATGTTTTGATGTACAAGACTACAGTCTTGTACATATTTTGATGTGCACATATAAAGTCTTATACATCGGACCATCTACTCGGAAACTTACCTGAATAAAGTGCTGAGCACATTGCTTTGTAAGTGACTTGATTGCCATGCAAAAAGCTTGGATCGCTGCAGCATCCATGCTGCTGCCATGTAGCTGCGCCTAAGCACTGGATAATGTATATCCAGTCTGTCGTCTTGTATGATCTGGTTTATATGCCTGCCCAAGGACCGCAGGATTGCGACTGCCTCAAAGTAGTCGTAGCAGTCTTTGCATGAAGCCTTCAAGACACGCTGCAGCTCTCCTGTGTACTCTGTTAGTACTGGATAGTCAGAGTAGAGCGCCCGAATGCGCAGCCAATCTATAGAAGTCTGTATCAAGCGTTCAAGTTGCGCGTATTGTACTGTTCGGTTCTGAGAGGCAGCTAGTGCATCAAACGTCACGGCACCACCACAATGAACACAAGTAATAACCAGAATCATTGCGGGTATTGACACCCGCAGCATGATTGCTCGGCCTTGGGCGAAGCGTCCCCGAATGATTTACCGGCCGGGAACACAGGATCGCGCATTGTAGATATCAACCCTTCATCAGAATGACAACAACGGCCGTGGACACGCCGAATGTTTTTGATCGAGGCACTAGCGTACCGCACTGTACTGCCAGCGAACATGAATGTGTGCATATGCACAGCAGAATGACCAGGGTTTCGCATTACTTGCATCAAAAGAGACTGAGATAATGTTTAGTGTTGAAATTGGGGCCTATCTGAGTGCATGGCAGTGTCACGTGACAGCGTTGGTCACGACGATCCCTACAAGCTTTGGCCCTCCCCATTCGGGACATCAGCCTAAGCATGAGCTTAGCGCACAAACACATTAATTCGTACAGCACCCGCCGTTTGGTTGCTCATACGCTTGTGTTAAGTGACTCTGGTGGTCACACCAAAGGTTGCAACCTAGCAATTGCTGATCCTCGATAAGGAAATGCTCATGATCATGTTAGCCCAACGAGCCTGGCATTCAAGTTCCCCAGGCGATGACTTGATGAAAGATGGTAGCAGTGACTAGCGCATAATACATAGCAGCTTGTGCATGTTCACAGCCTGATCGCCTCACTTTGTAAGCATGCTGACGCTGGAGGAGGATGGACTCACAACCAGCAGAACTCTATCTTGGCTAACGTCTGGAGCAGTGGACTGTGATCAAGTGCTTCCAAGTAAGTGAGTTATTCGTATATTGTACAGTCTCCTTCTGTTTACAGGTAATACTTGGTGCAGGACGTGGGTAGGCAGCCAGGACAGCGCTGTAGCCGAAGCAGGCACAAGCGTCATACCGGAGTGGCGACCCCAACGCATGTCAGCGCATTTGTCATAGCATCTCAACTTGCTGCATGGCTAAATTTCTCTTACAGTTTGAATTCAACCTAACATCGCTGTCCAACAGTGAGACCAAGGCAAGGGTGACATGTGAAATTGTTATTTTATTTCTGTCTGAAAACCCCTGATTGTTATAACATGTGAAAGAAATTGAGCCATGCAGCACATGTTGCTAGGCGATTACTGATCACTGAGAGTGGCACTGTTCGTGAACTTCATCAATGGTCACCTTGCAATCCATGCATGCGACCCCAGGAGGAATCCTCCTAAAGGATGCACACCACTTGGGCAGCCTGCTGGGAAGTTGGCAACCGGAAGCGCTCAGGCAAATAAAGTGAGGTTGTTTACTCAATTGAAAATGTATTTTTACTTCTGTCTGAAAACACCTGGCACCTAGCCTTGTCCATGCTCAGTAATGGGCTGATCTTCATGAAGTTAATCATGTTAGGTGTTTTTGAAAAATAAATACTCATGCTTGGTTAGATCCAGACTGCATGAAATATATGAAAAAAATTCACTTACTTAGTGCATCCAAGTTGGAAGCACTTGATCGCAGCCCACTGCTCAGTGAGCCACACCTTAGCCAACAGATAGAGTCCAGCTGGTGGTGAGTCCATCCTCCTCCAGCGGCAGCATACATGCAAAGTAAGGTGATCAGGCTGTGAATGTGAACATGCACTAGCAACTGCTGCAACACGTTCCCTTGCCCTTGCCGGTGGACCGCTCGCCGGTGGACCGCTATATACTAGGCTGCGCTAATCACTGCTGCCATTCTCCCTCACGCAAATCACCTGGCAAAACCAACTGTAATCGTCAAGCTCGATTTAGCAGGGGGTTGCGCAAGAGCAGACACTTGTTTGCTTTTCAGAAGTAGTATTTTTATGTAAAAGAAGTTTAGCTATGCAGCAAGTTGAAATGCTATGGCAAATGCTTTATATATGTGACTTGCAACCAATTGGTGGCACGCTTCATATCAATTCCCTCCCCTTGCCAGCGTTCCTTCACACGAATTTATGACACACCTTCTAGCTGCCATCCTTGTTCACAAATTTAGAATTCTGAACAAGGATGGTAGCTAGAAGGTGTGTCACTGATGTTAGGGTGTTTTCAACCTGTAATAAAATAGTTAATGAAATGAGTGCAGTGCACAACACATGCAGTGCCTATATAGGCTGCTGCTGTGGGCAGGGCAGCATGTTGAGCTGTTACATGATCTGTGGCTCTACCCATGAGCTGTTTCTCTGCCAATATTGATCAATTACAGCTATGAATGCACTGTCAAGTGGCACATGTATTGATTGGTTGGAGGTCTGACACGTTTCAAAACGTGTGGTAATTGGTTGTAAAAGGAAAAGGGACAAGAAACGGGTTTATACGTAATGGCAGATGCGCTGACATGTAGAAGAAATTCAGCCATGCAGCAGGTAAAAATGCTATGGCAGACGCGCTGACATGTGTTGAGGAGCCACCTGGGCCCGGGTGTACCCCCATGTCATCTTATGCTTGTGCCTGCCTTGGCTGTCCAGCTGATCCTGAGTCTGCAGATGTTCTTACCGCACTAATCACCTTGCATTGCATGCATGCGACCCTTGCGGTTGACACCCGTGTTGGAGGAGCTGATGACTGGAAGCGCTCAAATAAACTCAAGTAATACTTGGTGTGGGACTTCGGTGGCAGCTAAATGCATCATATGGCAGCCAGGACAGCCCAGGCGGCCAACAGGGTGGCGCCCCCAACGCATATCAGCGCATTTGTCATAGCATCTCAACTTGCTGCATGGCTAAATTGCTTTTACACTATCACCTGTGAACAAGAACATCAGTCGTGGCCACTTCACATTCATTGACAAGCTCAACCCAGGGGGTTGAGGCTCACCAGTCGACTGCCGTCACTGGCACTTGCTCACCGACAACAGATTGCACAGCAGGCCAGGCTGACTTGAGAGTGGAAGACCCTGAAACTGACAGCCACGCTTCATCCCACTGATGCCAATGTCACTGATCCCATCCAGGTCAGATGATACCATTCAACTTGCTGCATGGCTGAGCCTCTGTTACTATTCAGGCCCTGAATGCATGCTGCAGTTGGTACTAATCCTTCTGAGTCTGAGTTGGAGGTTGAGTCTGATGATCTTCTGCAAGTCTTCTGCAAGTTGAACTTGCAGATATTAAACCGGATTGAATCTGGTTTCTGTTTCTTTTTGATGTGCCCCCATGAGCCATCAGTTGGCTCCTTACGGGTGGAAACCCTTGAGGTAACTAGTAGTAGTAGTAGTAGTAGTAGTAGTAGTAGTAGTAGTAGTAGTAGTAGTAGTAGTAGTAGTAGTAGTAGCAGCAGCAGTAGTAGCAGCAGCAGCAGCAGTAGTAGTAGTAGTATGTATCTAAAGACCATACATTGATGCAGAGTTCGCCATCATGATGGTGGTGATGGCCAATACTGATGGTCTTGGTAAGAACTCCAGTTGGATGCCACCAGTCGTCCCATCTGCTTTGTTGCCTTATTGAACCCCAGCAGTCTGCTGCCAGCATGATGACCACTGCCAAAGATTGTTCACAACACCATGTGCACCTCCTGCCCTCCCCCTTTGCATAGGCTGTCACTCTTTACCTTGATAGAGACATTGTTTTCACATGGCGGTCATGCCTTGCCATTGCAGTGTTGGTGACATTGGTAAATCAACAGGAAGTCACAATGGGACATTATCATTGGACCTAGGTGATGCAGGCTGCTGACTACTGCCCAAAGGAAGTAATTGTAGCAGCCGACACACACCTACCAGAGACAAACTATGTTGAACCAGCTGCTGTAGAAATTGAAAACATAACAGCGCTGCTCCACAGCTATGTTCACAAGTTTGACATGAGATGAAGATGCGTGATCAGCAAGAACCTGCCAGACCTACAACAATGCTTCGACAGCAGATACAGACATGAGCACGAGCACTGCATCAGTGTGCACCATGCTGATGCTCAGACTGCCGAGGAGTTGTCATTATGCTCGCCAGATAGGTAGTTCTGCCGCAGCAATTCCTGTGGCTGCATCACAAATATAGCTGCCAGTTGGTGAGCCACACACGAGGCCTCATCACAGTCAGAATTAAATGCCTCACGATAGTGAGCATGACAAAAATTGGACACCCAGACTGCAGATTTCTTTCATGCAACAAACTTGCATGCAGCAGGCAACTTCCTCCAGCAGCACAACGGCATCTCACAGGTGACATCTGTGAATCACTCCGACCGTCTGCATTACAAACTGGTTAGGTGTTGTTGGCCAAAGACTAAATACATGTATGATCTGTTAAGGCCTTTCAAGATATGTGATTGTGCATCTGCAGCCATCTGGGACTTGTTAAAATGTGCCATAAGTATAGCTCATGCAACAGCAGACAGAAAGAGATAAGCAACTTGTACTTGCTTGGCACAACAGCGATGCAAGGGGTGACATTCAACATAGCACAGCAGTGCAGGGCACGCAGAAGATGAGCCTTGCGTCACAAGACAGCACTGCAGACACGTGACCTGACCTGCTGCGATTTTCTGGTGATGTCCCAATATTCAATGTAGAGATGCGAAATCGGTCAGAGAAGCCTGAAGTCTTCATTCTGATCCCAGGACTGATACTGCTCAGGATTGTGCATACTCCGTGATGCACCACACACAATACAACAGTCTGTATGGCCACACCATGTTGTGAGATCATTTCTCTGCACAGTAGTTGCTGGACTGCTGATAAGTTGCTAACCTGCCTTGTTCTCAATCTCGTTCAGAGCCATGTAAAATGGCACCGGCACAGTGGCACGTGGTCTGTCCGCACCCCAGCAGCATCATTGCAACCTGGTTTGGAGCTGCTCAGGCAGTAAGCCGTGCTATGCACTGCAGCTTCTGTTGCTGTCAAGCATCAAGAACACAGCTTATCTGGTGAGACGACCTGGCATGACTGGCCATTGGCGGCCAGTTGCCTGATGAGCTGCTTCTGCGTGGCCAGTGCGTTGCACCTGTTGGCCAGTGTCGGGTACAACATACAGCCAAGCTGGGATGGACTCAGGGTGGGGTCACAGTTCCTGCAGCACCAGGGGGAGCCAAGCAACACAGCAATGAGCAGAGCAGGAAGAGCCACTGTGGCAATGTCACATACATACTGGGCGACGGTTGACGGCGTCTATCTGGAGACTTATAGGCTGTGCAACCAGAGTACTTGTCAACATGCAGAAAACATAGGAGAGCGACAGTGCGCCCACAAACACCTAGTTGAACAACCATACAAAACCTAGCCAACGTGGTTGAGGGAACAGCCTCCAACTCTCTTGTCAGCCGCTAGCCATACATCACCAGGTGCGTGCCAGCCAAGCAGGAGGTTGTTGATGCTGAAAGTCGCTTTACCTGATGGTATTGGGACAGATCTGCGCAGGGTACTTGGCTGTGCGCACACAATTGCTGTTGAGCTTGGCTGCGCACCAGAAATATCAGGCACCAGTAGCAATGCCACTGTGAGTTGGTGACTGACTCCCAGGTTTTGATATGGTGGTTTTGCAATGCCGTGAAGGAGCAGCGCATGTTAATATACGACAGTGCAATGCCTGTCCATGCTCAGTCTGTTTGTGAGACCAGATAACTCACTGCTTGGTCACACCTGGGCTCAGCATATATACATCCATATGCTATACATACATACAGTATGCGGTGTCAGAGCTGTGCTTGGTTGATCCCACACGCAACCCAGTCTGTGTCCTGGTGTGCCTGTTCACCTGCACTGGACACTGTCTGTCCCCCCACCCCCACCCCCCCATTCACCTGTGTCATTGTCACACACAAGCCCAATCTTGATCTGTTGCTGGTTGGGGTCTGACAGCTTCAGCAGCCACTTGCGGGTCCAGCCATTCATCAGCGGGCTTGGAGTGCTAGGTGTCAACACCAACACAAAGTCACGAATGACCTGCAGCAAGCAATGCAGAATATGATGAGCCGTCGCAGGTGCTGGGAGTCATTGAGGTGTGTTGCCTGATAAAGTGACCACCCAATGGTCTCGACCAACAACCACGGCTCCAACATGTCCTGGTTGTATGGCCTGGTGTGAGCAGTGGATTGCAGCTGTGCTGCTGCAGTTGTCATGCTTTGATGAGGGTGTCACATGCCCACAGGCCCACCTCATCACACCGCGATGTTCCTCGTTCAAACCAGTCTAGGCCCACACTGCCGCGGTAGATGCTGTCGGGGCTTGTCACTGTCTGGCCTGTCACACCGGCAATGCTGTATACCTCGCCATTGTCAACGGCCTTTATGCCAGTGTTGGGGTAGCCAGCACCAACACCATGGGCGGAAAGAAACTGACTCATGCGCACAAAGCCGCCAGTGGCCATCTCATAATCCTCCGTGATGATAACATCTGCCTACAGAAGGAGCATTGGATAACACAGCAGAGCCTAAGCAGTGACAACAGCAGCTGCACAATACACTGCTTGCCTTGGCAACAAGGCTTTCTGCTAGTCTGCTGACTTTGTTGGCAGAAGACAAATAACACACCACTATCACCAATCTCAAGCCATGTGTGCTGAAACAGGAATGAAAGCTGCCTGCCATCCAGCAGTCCCTCATGGTAACAGGACAACTTGCAGTGCTCATCACAACATCCTTCAACACATATAAAAACAACATCCTTCAACACATATAAAAAAGCTGGCCCCATTCCTGTTCTGCTGGCAGACATGATCGCTGTTGCTGCTGCTGCCGCTGCCGCTCACCAGTTTCAGTGTAGTCTTCCAGACTGCTGTCCTTGCTTGGGGAATAGACCAGGTGCCGCCACCCTTGTTGGTGAAACCCAGACTCTGCAGCTTTGAGTCAGCCGGCATGACGCCACCAGCATCCTGCAGAATGTTGGGCAGCACAGCGTGCATCAGGGCCATGCAGCACTCTGGCTTGTGCGGGCCAACAGCAACAGCAACAGTAGGCACTGAGGTGCCACGGGTGGACATATGACAATCACATACCTCACCAAGCAACAGCAGTAGGCTGCAGCAACCGCTTGAACAGCTGTACTGATACAAGTGCCAGCACAGAGCCGGCCCTCTCACCTGCACATATGTCAATTTATAGGGTGCCTTGGACACAACATAGTCAGCGTCCCAGCCCATGTACACCCACAACACAACCTTCTTGTTGCCGAGGGCGTTTGATTGAGCCTGTGCTGCGCGCTTGAGTGTCATGTATGTGTTCCTGATGCTCCTGAAGAGGGTCTCTGCCTCCCATTCACGGTTGAAGAATGTTGACACGTACTTCAACCACTCAGCACGAGAAAGTGGAGAATTTGCTGTCACCGCACTGCAGAACACAACATGTGACAGCAGCAGAGCATGAACCCGTGTTGCTTAAAGGCGTGGTGTTGCCCAACCTGCTGTCAAACTTGCCAGACCGTTTGTTGATGTCAGTGTTCACACAGGCAACGAAGATAAATCAGCAGCTGACATGGTGGATGTCTTGCTTCCCAGCTACAGTGCCTGGGTCAACAGCAGCCCAAAGCACTGGTGCATCACCACCAAAGTATCATGACATTCAGTCGCTGGAGTGGCTGTCAAAGCAACACAGGTGGCATGCTGCTGCTGCAGCTGCTGCTGCCGTCGCTGGTTCTACTGGTGTTGCTGCTGCTGGTGGTGCCCTTTGTGGACTGGATGATAGGCCTGACCTCATGGCCACAGACTCAGGGTTGTTTGATTTTCCAAAAGTGAAGAAGGCATCAACTTGTGTTTGTATGTCTGCTGCTCCTGATGGGTCGTATGCAGGATCTGGTGCAACATAGCCACACACTGCAGGCAACACCACATACAATAATGTTGCAAGCCATGCACAGGTTGTGTCGTCACGGCAGTCTTATTTGTTGTATAAATTCATACCATCAACAGGTCTATGATATTCGCTAAACATTGAATGCAACATGCAAATCATTCAGGACTCTGTGGTGTTTGACATCGTGTCGGTGTATCCTGCAGCATGCCGCACTTCTTCACACTGCAATGGATGCAACGCAGCAAAGTCAATACAAGGCATCCTTGATGGCGGTGTGTCACAAGAACAAACCATACCTCTGCAGCGGCAGCCCCGCCCACTCACCTGCAAGGGCTTGCAGGCAACTGCTGCAGATCAGTTCCGACACAAAGGCAATCCTATCCACCACCAGAGCTTCTTTCTGCACACCAAGACAGCAGCATTGAGTAGGTTCGTGCACACAGCTCAACACAGCTGCGTCTACCGACGCTTTGCACTCACTGCGAACTCTGCAGCAGAGGTGTCGTCTGCTGAAATGGAGGTCAGAGGAATCTGGAGAAGCTTGGCGCCGGCAGGGTAGCTGCTACTGCTAGGAGGGGCTGTACCACACTGATAAAGCACGTAGGTCTCCCCAGCAGAGAAGTTCTCCACGATCTGAGTAAGCCACATACTGTTAGTTTCGGCTGCCCACGGATACAAGAACGCAGCAGGAGCCCACCTGTACCGTGTACCTTGTAGGTGTAAAAATAGGTAACCCTGAAATTTGCTCGGTTACTGATCTGCGCGCATCAAAAGCCAGTCGTCAATCAGGCCGCTGCAAACTCGACAGTGAGAAGAGCACACCTGAAGGAGGCTGAAGACGGCCGTGCAGGCTACGTACCACGTAGTTACCAGAAAAGTCTCGAGTTACGCTAGTTCCTGATATCATATAGTCGCTGGTCGGCCATATGCGCCAGTCATTGGTCGTCAATGGTGGGTTGATGCAGTCATCAGTATTCCTTCTTATCTGCAACTGTGCGTGTATTGATGGAACAGCGGCAAGAAAAGCCAAGGCGGTGGCAATATGTATGATCCTGGCCATCTTGCGCGTATCCTAGTACACCAATCAAAGCATCATTCTATGATCAAAGCGTTGAAAATACTGTTAATGATGGTCGCTTGCAGCGAGTAAGTATAAATGAGTGTTAAGTGTTAGCGTCACCAAAACTGCCGCCAGTAAGCGCAACGTCGTCGACTTGCTGGTATACCTTCAGCTGCACTTAGAACGCCTGTAAAGATGGCGTGTTGCCCCTTTGGGAGGTGTCACTATTGGTCCAAGTCCGTACAGCACCGCGTACGCACTCTCTCTCCTGGTGCGCTAAGCCCCGAACACATCAAGAGAAGTTAATATATCTGTGTAACACGCTTCGGGGCTCCCTCGTCCTTGCGCACAGCTTTTGCTGTTGCATCCCTTGTGGTGTTTCACAAGCCAATCATGGCAAGTTCCGAGCACTAGTCAGCACACCATGGCACCCATAGGGCGGCATGTAGGCATCAGATAGTTGGGGCTGCTCAGTGAGAAGTTCCTTGTTGCAGCAGGTGTGCCATCAGGTCGCAACCAATAACGCGCACTGAAAGTCACTGCGGCGGGGGTTCAGCTGTGCAAGATCAGCAAGCTCCTGGCCAGCATGCAATACTGGCTCCCAGGTGCAAAATGCTGCCAGGTCTGCTGGCTTACCTGGTACTTGGTGTGCCTGTCTCGGTGTCAGTCCCACATACATACATTTATTTTACCTCATATGACATGCATGTCTAAAAACACCTAACAAACAAGGCACCAAGCCCACCACATGCACCAGGGTGGCGCCCCCAACGCATGTCAGCGCATTTGCCATAGCATTTCATTTGCTTCATGGCTCAGTTTCTTCCACATGCAACCAGCTGCTGGCCAGTACTACAAAATGCGGCTACAC
The DNA here is from genome assembly GCA_018290735.1 of Coelastrella sp. MACC-549. NCBI lineage: Eukaryota > Viridiplantae > Chlorophyta > Chlorophyceae > Sphaeropleales > Scenedesmaceae > Coelastrella > Coelastrella sp. MACC-549. The sequence goes on along the minus strand of JABEVS010000234.1, from coordinate 75,890 downwards.
TGGCTGTTAGGCGGACAGTATCCATTCCTGTGCCATGTGTCTGCATACAGTTCTTGATCTGTTTTTAGCAGATGCAGCAAGCCAAGATGCAATGAAATGCGCTGACATGCAGTATGCCATATTGCATAGTATGCAATACATCATATCAGCTATGTTTTTCAATCAAAAGGCGTGCTGACAAGCACTGCTACCATTCCACCAACAGCACCAATAGCCAAATCAAACTGGACATCTGGAGCCTTGGTCCAGCTGCTAGTACCACTCCTGTTGCACATGTCCTTGGCTGTCCCAACCACTAGTGCTACCAAATTGCTGATGTCATACTGCCAGCTCTCAAGGCAGAACGGGATCATGCCGTAGTAGAGAGCACGGGGACCAGACTGGTGCAGTGCCTGAGGCCCAACAGGCAACAGCAGTGCTGGACAAACACCATGCTCTGGTAACAATCCAGGCTCATGGCATGGCAACACTTCCACACTGACAGCATTGTTGAGGGGGTCCATTGCCAAAGGCAAGTCAGATGATGACAGGGCTCTGGCCCTTGCAGATGATCAGTAACTGTAGTTACAGTTCAGGAGTTGTCACCAGCAGCTGCATGCCAAAAAGCGCCTGATCATCAAGTAAAAGCCCAGAAGCCATGCTGGCTGACTGTGAACGAGCCTCGGAGTGTTGTCAATGGCCTGCCAGCCCTGTGCGCCCCACCTTCCACTACTCCTTCAGTAAGTTCCCTGGGAGCTGCCCTGCCTGACTGTCATCGTGTGCCTGTCCAAAGGTGCCTCAACCACTCAAGGCTGTCAAGGCAGCAGTGATGACAGCAGCAGCTACAGTCACCGCGATGCTGCCCTGCCCTGCTTCTTGCCCAACTGAGATCTGCTCAGCAGCAGCTGTACTTGCTTGTGCAGTGTGCTGCTGCTGCTCCTGAGTGTCTTGCTCACCTGAGAACTCCTCAATGGGAATGAAGTGTGTGCCTGTTGCACGAAGTGACACTGAAACATGCTGAGAATGGACTTCACAGCTGCGCCAATCATCCTGCTGCTGCTGCTGCTGCTGTGTGTTGTCAACATTGCTGTTGCAAACAGTGTTTATTGAATAGGCTGCAGCTATTGCTAATCGATTGCATACCCTCCGCATGGTACACAAACAGGTGTCATCTACACTGCCAACAAGATAGAGCCAGATAGAGCCATTCCAGGTAGAACCTCAGCGTACAGCGCCGAGATTATGCCAGTGGCTGACCAGTTGCCACGTGTACTGGTGTAGACATCGGCTGACAGCTTTCTGCTGCTTGCTCCAGCTGCCTGGCATCCTACTTTGATCGTGTCCAGGGGATACAGGAGGGCCATCTGCAGGCACCCCAGCGTGCTCCAATGAAACAACAGCTGAGCAGGGTGTGCAAAGCACATGTCGGTGCGTTTGATGAGTGCGAGTTCACAAGGTCAGTGCTGTTTGGCTCATGTACACACGGTAAGGTCATCTGCATTGTACGTGCTGATGGGAGTATCAAGGTGTTGACCAGAGCCCTGACCTGAGCCACTTCTCCAGCTGCGCTAGCTACTGCTTTAATTACTGTGCTATTCCGGGGCACCCTGCAGCAACATACGTAGATTGTCTGTTCAACATGCAGCAGCAGCAGCAGTATCCTACACATATAAGCGTTAAGAAGCCTGTAAGAACCCCAACCAACCTTGAACCAAGAGATATCTTTATTGCGGTACGTGATTAGGCCTGCTACTCCCACGGCAACAACTTCAGTCCCCAACCTTCACCATGGTTGGCCAACTAGGTCTTAAGCTTGCTGATGGTCCCTTGGTGCTGCTCTCTCCAAACATCTGGTTCCAAGCAGTCACATTCAAATCGATGCGTTCGGCTGCTGCGGCACTTATAAAGCATGAATATGCGCGCAGCACATCATCGTACACTAGACTAGGACTATTTGTGAAGTGCGTGCATACTTGTCATGTAAAGAATAAAACAAATGCCTGGATCACTGTTGGAATAATTTTTTTGAGGGCTACGAAACATCCGTCGTGACATCACCGCGCGCGATACTACGCAAGGGCGGCCTTCAACGCTCCAACGCAATGCGCCTGGAGTACAGGGGTGGCATATATATTGCGACGCTGCTGAATATCTGTATGAATCCGACACACCTTAAGCATGACTGCAAACGATGGATCAGAACACGTGTAACGTACTTTGTAAGGCGGTTACAACGCGTACGGGTGGGGGCAACACCGATGTTGGTGGTACCACCTAGCTAAGCACTTACGGTCCATGCAACGCCCTGCTGGCTTGCAGCAGGCACACAGCCGAAACAACATTGCACGGATTCAGAAACAAAGAATATATCCTACCCAAACTTCAGCAGCATCATTGAATGAACATGTTGAAGACTCTGCGTTCCTCTCCTGATAACTCTTCAAATGTAAACTCATCTTGCAACAGTTTGGTTGCCTTCTTGAAAGCCTTGCCCTGCTCAGGCGCTACTTGCAAGCCCAGCATTACATAGCTCTCCCTGTTGCCTGTGTTGCGGTAATGGAACAGAGTGACATTCCACTCTGGTGAGAGGGCATCCAAGAAGCGCCTCAGGGCACCTGGTCGTTCAGGGAATTGTACCTGGACAATGGAGGGCACACATGACAACGCTTAGGTGCCACTGCAAGGTCTGATCTGCCTTGAGGAAGCCGCTGTGGCTGAACAGCAACAAGCACTACAAAGGGGGCTGCCACCGAATTGTGCCAAGCAAGAGCAGGAGTAACAAGCCACACTGATTAACTTTGACAGGCCTCTAAGGGAACAGTAGGTAAATGCATGTGTGCAGGTGACTGTCTGCACAGCTGTTTTCTGGCAGATGCTGAAGAGCACCTGACTTAGAGGCACACTACGCTCAAGTACAGGAGCAGCACCTCTCTGCATGTCATCCCAAGAGCAGGACTTCGTACCTGAAAGATGCGCTCATTGGGTATCTCTCCCATGTAAGAGCGTGCCCGCCCTCCCACTAGATGTCTTAAGTGTATCTGCAGTCCACAGCAAGCAAGCAGGCGGCCAGAGCTTTTAGCAATGCTTTGAGGGACTTGCTGTTGCAAGAATGGCCGCAAGCAGGAAAAGCAGCCCAGGGCCTCCGTTCAGTTGAATCCACAAGTTCTTGGATGGCCTTGCATCCCCCAAGCCGGCCCATCCCCTTTCCCTTGCCGCCCTTGTTGCTCACCCTAGCTGCCTCCATGTCACTGATGTCCAGTGTTGGCATGCCTGCTGCCTGCAGTCTGTCCATGACTTCAGTCACCTCTGAACGCTCACGTACACCCGCAGACCACAAGATGTTGGCGTGAGCACCAGCAGAATACCTGAACACAACACACCTCAAAGCTGATCATGTCAATGGTGATGCAGCTTTCCCATGCAGACAAGGGCTTGGAGACCACAGTACAGCGTGGAACATATGGCAAGAAAACAGTGCGATCAATCACCTCAACGTCCATGCAGCAGTTAAGGGCTGGCAGCAGGTGTCCCAACATGTGCACTGACAACCCACGCCAACATGCTGGTCCAATGTCTGACCTGTACTTGAACTCCGTCACGCTCAGTTCCCCACTGCCTGTGGCTGCCTGCACAAACTCCCTGAAAGCCCCGGGGCGCTCAGGTATGGTGGTGGCCATCATGACCTCTGTGCTGGCACCCAAATCAGCCAACTCAGACACCAAACGCAACCGCTCAAAGTTGATGTTGGCTCCACTAGTAACAGCCACAACGGTCTTGCCCTGAAGCAGTAGGAAATAGGTGCACTATGGGACATGCTCCTGCCAGTGGCATGTAGCACAAGCCGCAGTTGAGCTGCAGCTCATTGGGCAACAGGACTGCTGCAGCCGCTGACAGTAAGCATCTTCAGCGATGCAGGGAAGTCCATGAGCACTTGCAGGTTTTATGTGCAGGTGTGCCTGATGTTAGGCAACCGCTTACCTTGTGGTTGTTCACCTTGAGCCATGCCTTTGCACCTGCTACTGCTACTGCTCCTGCTGGCTCTAATATGCTGCGGGTCTCATTGAACACGTCTTTGATGGCCGCTGAGATTGCTGCATTGTCTACCAGCAGCACACCATCACACAGCTCACGGCACAGCCTGAATGTTTCTGCACCAACCTGCACAAGCAGGCAGTGATGGTGCAGCCAGGCTCACAACTCTGCTGACAGGACACTCAACCAACTATAACTCTCAGGGTGGAGCAGTAAGATGCCCACCACTCAGCAGGATCACCACCTCCTACAAAGCAGGGTGGCTGCAAGAGGCCGCGGGTGAACGGAGGGGTCATGCCAGGGTGGCTATCATGGCATGAAGGAGCTGTCCCTTGCTGAATTTGTGCTGCTCAACTCACATATTTGACAGCCACACCATCAGCAAATGCATCGACTCGTGACAGTGTGACCCGTCTGCCTTGCTCCAGAGACATGGCCATAGCATTGGCACCAGTGGGTTCAACGCCAATGATCTGCACACACAGCGACACACCAAGCACCTGTGGGCTGCACCCTGACAGCCTCAACAAATGACATCAAAAGGCAGAGACTGTCACTCTTCCCAACTCTCAGTGATGATGATGATGCCTTATGTTGGCGAGCTTGATGCATGTAGCTCAATGCACACTGGAGCTTGGGTTTTCCAGCGCAATCAGCCCTGTATATATAATTCAGGGCTGACCCTCCACCCGTTAATGACGGTTAGGCTGCCTGTCTATACATTCAGGCAGCTTTTGGCAAGCCTTGCACACATCAGTCCCGCTCAATATGTTTCAACCAGATAGATCCAGCATACTAGAACAAGTACGCTTGCCTGGTGTTTCTCGTCTCAAACAGCATCCCCTGCACTGCTGTCCACATGGCAGCACACTAAGAGTACCCGTCACAGGCGTGTTGGGCGTGTGTATCTCACCTTGATGTGTGGGTGCAGTGTCTTCACATATGTCGCAATGCCTGCAATCAGCCCACCACCACCTATGGCCACGAAGATGGCATCAAGCTTTGTGGGGTCAGCTATCTGCAGGTAAACAACACAAATGTGAGCAATAATACCAAGTGAGTGGCCTTCAGCCTTGGTGAATTGTATGTTATGATCATGTGTGCTGTCACATGACCAGAAACAGTGCCAATGTAAAATGCTGTCAAACAACAGTTGGCACCCAGGCAGACGCTTTTGCAAACTTAGCCTGTCAGGCTTGTTACCTGGCGCAGGATCTCGTCCCCGATGGTTCCCTGCCCCGCAATGGTGTGTGGGTCATCATATGGGGCGACAAAAGTGAGGCCATCATGAACAGCGCGCTCCTGCAGTCGACCCAGCATAATTGCTGTGTGTTTGGAACATCTCTGTGACGCTAGCCTTTGAGTGCAATAACAAGCAGTCCTGTGTCAAGCAGAAAGGCATACTCTTGTGCTCTCAGACTCATGTTTGCTGTTGGTTGTGGCATGTGCTGTGAGCTCAAGTGCTTCAGATGCTATTCAGCAGCCATCACCTGTGCATATGCCTGTGCCTCTTGATAACTCTCGCCCACAAGCTCTACCATGCCTCCCAGTCGCCGCACATTAGCCACCTTGATGTCAGGTGTGTTTACAGGCATGCAGATGATGGCAGTGCAGCCCTGCACAAGACAGAGCCACGTGCATCTGATGTTGAACAACCGACAACTGCTGCCGCTGCTTGTGTGCAGGATTGTCCCCTAGTTGCTGTACCAGCAGCTGGCTCCGTAAACGCAAAAAACATGATTGGAGACGATTTTAAAGAATTAAAAACAAGAATTTTTTGGTCTTATGCACGGCTGCACCCATGAGACACCACCCAGTGCCCACATAGCAGCCCTTACCAGCTTACTAGCTGCAAGTGCCACACCCTGTGCATGGTTCCCAGCGCTACTTGTGATGACCCCCCGCTGCAGCGCTTCCTTGGGCAGCTTGGCCATCTTGTTGAAGGCTCCACGCAGCTTGAAGGAAAATACAGGCTGCAGGTCTTCACGCTTGAGCAGCAGGTTGTTACCCAGCGCATCACTCAGCTTGTCAGCACGCTCTAAAGGTGATTGAACCTAGGACACAACATGGAGGAACAGGACAAACACAAGATGCTGAAACAGGACAACACTTTTCTGTGCGACTAAGTGAGATGCATCTGCGCGGCATGGTGACGGATTATTTACCCACACGGCCATAACCATGAAGGCGGAGGCTGAACCCTGCACAGGGCAGCATTATGCTGCCCAGGTATTGACTACTATGTCCTCGTTTGGGCAACTGCTGGGCAAAGACTGCCCCCGGCTTCACCAACAGCCTGGGCAGGCAATTGAAGCGGTTGCAGCTGCTGCTGTGCTGCTGTGCGGGTGCTGGTGCCAAAGCTGTGTAGCAGAATAGCTGCTGACTGAGCACTCCAAAGTGCTGCCATGAGCTGGTCAGCCGCTTGCACCTGCTGCTCACCGCTACATCATAGACACGAGCTGTTAAAATTTCTCGCAGATAGCCCTCCTGCGTGAATCTCCATGGTGTAGCAGCACAGCCTTGTTCTCCCTGCAAAGTACAACAGCCCCAAGGCTGCGCCCTGGCCCTCAAGCCACACAGTACAAAACCTGCTGCTGTGCTGGTTGCCTGCTGCAGCATCCAATTCGCTGCCATGTGGGGTTATGGAGATGAATGTGGGGTGGTTCAGATGATCACAACAGCTTGCGCAACTCCGTGAACTCAATTGACAGCCAGCTTACACAGCAGCTGTGGGTGCTGCCTGCCTAATACGTACCTGGCACTCTGGTGAAGTGCAGCCGATGCATCTAAACGCGTCCTCCGGAGCAGCTGGCGATGTTCGATCAACATTGCTCAGTACACCAGCAGGAAGCTCATAATCCTCAGGAACAAACGTGTAAGGGTCCTCGTAGCTCGTAAGCGACGCTGACGTCGCTATAGGGGTATCGTGCACCTCTACAGGCTGACTGCTGACTTCAGCTGCTGCATGGAGCTGCCAAGTCCGTGAACTGGTCTGCACCACCTTGCGCTGATATCTGCTGTGGCAGATCCCAGGGCTGCAAGCGTGCTGCAAGGCGTCTTTTGCTAATCTAGTTCTTCCAATAACAATTAAAGGCCTTTCTATACAATTCTGAGCGCCTTTGCTGATGCCTATGCAGCTGGGTGGCATCTGTAGGGCCATGGCGCCCTTTTCAACATGGCGCCTTTCACAACAATATAATTCGAAAGATAGTCCAGTTCGTTATTACTTCATTGTGCCCAGGTGTGCATCAGCACGAGAGCCCGCCGGCCACAACATAACAACATTCTAAAGCAATTTGGGATTGATCATTTATGCCAACGACGATTTCATCTCCAGGCAAATTTGTTGTACTCACGACTGCCGTGCATGCTGTCTCGGTGGGACGTCCCGGTCTCCATTCAATCTCAGTGCAGTGTGTTCTATATCACAAGCCTTATTTTCCTTTGTATTGCGAGCTTGTTACCTCTGAGGAAGCTACCCGTAAGGCAGTAGTAGCAAGAACTGGCTGTGCTGTTGATCCTGCCCCAAAGGCCTGCCTATTACAGCTTGTGGCTTACCTGTGTTGGTGTAGCCCCCCCAAAAGTTGCTTGCATTCACATATGCCGTCATGACGAGGCCGAAAAGGCAAACACGGAAGCCTGGAAAGTACGATGAAGGTGAGAGATGTGCAGTAGTACCATCAGTCCACCGAGTCCACTGCTGCTCATGGCCCATGCGGCCTGTTTTATGCGATGATAATCTGTGAATTGCTGTTCATGTGTAGAGTTCATCATACCTGCGGAGGCAGCTGAGATGTATTGGGAGGCAAACACTCGCAAGGTGTACAGGTTTCTGACAGAGAGAGATGTGAAATCCAGCCTCAAGCATTCCACTGTGTACATCTTGTGGCCTGGTGATGGCAAATGGTACCTGGCAGAGGTGGAAGAGGTGATCATGCAGAAGTGCAGAGCTAAAAGAAGTTGCCCAAAGCAGCAACAGCCGACGACTGTTGTGTGAATGCCACCTGCAGCTGCCAATTGGCAGCAGTGACTGTATGCACTTGCTATGTCTGTTTGGCCTGACGGCCTGAAGTGGTTGTGTTGCCACAGTCACTCTGTAACTCTGTTCGGCGCTGCGTCTCTTGTTTGCAGTTGAATGTGCCTGAGCGCATCGCAAATCTGCGCTACCCTGAAACGCATGAGGAGGAGGAGGTTGACTTGCAGGAGCTCATACAGGAGAAATGCATTGCAGTGGGTAAGTGGCGCAGAGGTAACAGGCTGTACGAGCAAGTGCAGTGGCATATGCAGAATGTACAGGGCTGCAACAGCCTGGTGATTGACATTGTCAAGAGGATGGCAACAAAGCAGACAGCTGCAATTACTGCTGGCTAGACCCCATGGCAAATTGGTAATGGTGAATGATTACTGTATGAACCTAGTCTTACAGCTAGCCATTATGACTTGGTTGCCGTGGCAGCCAATGTCGACACAGGCCCTTGCAGATGTGTGCTGGGTCTCTTGCTCTTGCCGCAGTTGAGCATCTTCCCAGGGCCACCAAGCTCAAGAAGGGTCGTGAGGTGCCGTGCACAGATGCAGATGCAGAGGGTGCTGAGTATGAAAGCGGTGATGAAGCAGACATTGAACAGGCACAGCAGCAGCGTCAACAGCAGCAGCAGCACAGCATTGCCAGACAGCCTTCTGCAAGGAAACCTCGTGCACCAGATGACGATGACTATGATGCAGAACAGGATTCGGATGCAGTGCCCATGTCAGATGACGAGAAGCTTGACAGTGATGCGCATGTGTCAGATGATCAGGCACCATCAGGGTCAGATGAGGAGAGTGTGGCAAGAACAAGAGCCAAGAAGTTGGGCAGTGGCCAGCTCCTGCACAGCAGTCGAGGGGCCATGCTGAGCAGCAAGCAGCAGCGGGGCAGCAAGTTGAACACTCCCAGCAAAGGCAACAACAAACCTTCCAGAACAGGAGCAGCTGCTTGCAGCATTACACCTGTTTCTGCGCCTGGGCTTCTGCCCATGATGTCAGCAGATGGCACCGCAGCTGCAGGCACTGGCAGTATGATGTTCGTGCCTATGGGTGCTACCGGCACAGCATCAGCTGCTGGCAGCGGGCCCCGTGGGTCTGAAGGATTAGGGGAAATGATTGATTTACAGCAGCAGCAGCAGCAGCAGGGCATGTTGGGCAAGCGCAGGACATCTGAAGATTCTGGGATGCCCAGCTCTGAGGCCAAGCGCCGAGCAGCAACAGCAGCAGCAGCAGCCAGGGAAGCTGCTGGTGCTCCAGCTGGCAGTGATGCTTTCAAGAAGGCCATGCTGGAGAGGCTGCTGGCAAAGCGCCAACAAGCAGCTGGGCCAGGCACCGGGGGCCCAGCAGCAGCAGCAGATGGTAGTGCTAGAGTCGTCACCACCAGGCTTGCTCGCGGTGGCTCTGGCACTGAGCGGCGCTTAAGTGGCAGTGGTTCCGTCAACTTGCAGCGTGCTTCATCTGATCTTGATGTGCGGCAGAAGGCTGCCGGACAGCTGGCAGTCGGGCTCAAGAAGGCAGTGCAGGAGGCGCAGGGAAAGCATAAGGCAGAGCAGCAGCAGCAGCAGGGGGATGAGGGTGCGGAGCAGCAGCAAGAGGATGTGGGGCAGCAGGTACCAGAGGTGAGCAAAGCTGCAGCAGCTGGCTCAGAGACACAGCAGCAACCAGATCAGCGTGAGCAGCAGCCCAAGGAGGGTGAACAGATTGCTGCAGTTACTGCAGAAGTAACAGGGAGCGTGGATGACGCGGCAGCAGTTGGAAGTGCACAGGAGACAGGCCAGGGAGAGCAACAGCAACAGCATCAGCCAGTGCCGCAGCAGGACCTTCTGAAGTTGCAGCTGCCTGACCCTCAAAAGTTGGCAACCACAATTGAGCAGCAACTGTATGACCTGTGTGGTGAGTTTTGAGAGCACTCAGTGGGCTGACAGCCACGCGTGGGCGGCTTGTTTCCTGATAATCACTGCTGCGCAAAGTGCAGAGTTGACTCTCCAGTGCTGCAAGGGCAGCTGTATGAGTGCTGTTGCACATTGTGCCACCTGCACCACTTCCTGCACTCCCTTTGACTTGGCAGACATGTGCAGCACATTCTCCTTGGACCATGACTCATCTGGCTGATGCCTTGTACTCTGTGATTGCTCAACCACATCCCCCTTGCCGCTGCCCTGCACAGGCTCACTGAATGCGGAGTACAAGTCAAAGATGCGCAGCCTGGTGTTCAACCTGCGTGACCCCCAGAACCCTGACCTGCGCGCTCATGTGTTGACTGGGCAAATCCTCCCTGACCAGCTTGTGCGCATGAGTGCTGCTGACCTGGCCAACAAGGACCTGGCGGAGTGGAGGAGAAAGATTGAGGAGGAGCACAACAAAGCCATAGAGCTGGACCTGGAGACAGCAGCAAAGGTGGGAAGCAGGCACAGTTGATTCACTGAGGTGCACAGCGCTGGTTACCTCAGCCTGCAGGTGAATGTGTCTGCAGCTGTCTTGCAACACATCTGATTGCTGCCTGTAATGTCACCGCCTTTGCTGTGTTGGTGTGTGCAGTACTCCACGGCGGCTGCCTGGGCGACCCGTGAGGATCGGCTGCGCCGCACACAGATGGCGCTGCTGGGAACATTAGCAGCAGAAGAGAACACCAAGCGCAGCACCCCTGAGCCGTCACCAGCGCCAGGTGCAGCAGCTGATGGCAGCAAAGGCAGCAGGGCAGCAAAGCGCAACAGGCGTGCCAGTGACTCAGGGGCTGCTGCCGTGTCAGACAGCAGAGAAGGGCAGTCAATGTCAGAAGCAGAGGGTAACGCTACTGCTGAAGCGGGGACACCAACACAACCAGCGTCTGATGCTGGGGAGGACGAAATTGCTGATACTTGGTTGAGCACCAGCAATGGCACCAGTGACATGGCAGCGGCAGCAGCTACTGCTGCAGCGCAACCTGATGGGACTGATTCCCCCTGGCAGCAGATCCAACAGCTTGCCAGTCCCACTGCTGATGATCATCCAGCAGCAAGTGATGCGGGACTGCTGGCTGCACCGAGGTTGAGCCAGGGAGGAACAACTGCTGGCAGTGCCGCTGATGTGTCTGCTTCACTGCATCCGGTCAGTTCTGTCACCAGCAAGGCACCAGTGGCAGCAGGCGGTATCTTCGCCGGCATTGACTGGGCAGCCATCAAGCTGGACGCGGTAAAGGCATCTCAGGAGAAGCAGCAACCCCAGCAGGCAGCTGATGACAAGGCAACAGCAGCAGTAGCGGCACCAATTGAAGATGCCCCTTACAACCCTGATGACGATGATGAAGAGCAGCCTTACGATCCGACTGAGGGCAATGATCATGACTTGACAGCGCACAGCACACCCAGTGCAGGCGCTGGGACACCAGCAGCAGCAGCAGCAGGGACCATTCAAGCATCAAGTGGCAAGCCGGGGCACTTGGAACCCCTAGACCCCAACCTGCCTGACATGCTGCCGGTGGTTGCTGCGCCCAGAAGCAGTAGGAGCAGCAGCACTGGCCAGAATTGGCCTACACCGGGTGATGCAGTGTGGACTGGGCGCTTCCTTGTGCCTGCTGCCGGCTCTTTCCCTGCTTGTGTGCAGCACCTTGCTGGCCTGGGGGAGGTGGGCCTCATGCTTGGGCCTGCAGGTGCAGCTGTGGAGGTCATTGGGCGTGTGGCCCTGGACAAGTTTGCTGCATTTGCCGGGGAGCTCCGGAAGAGCCGCAGCAGGACCATCAGCCTGGGGCTGGTGTGTTGTGCCGCTGGTGCTGATGCTGTTGATGCTGCATACATGCATGAGCTGCTGCAGAGCTACAGCAGCAAAGGCAGGATTGGCAAGCTGGGACTGGCAAGGGATGTGGAGGGGTATCTGGTGGCCAACAGCGGTGAGGATGAGCCTGTTGTGAGGCTGGTGATGGTGCCTCTACTCAACTTGTCTCAGCACCTGGTCCAGGAGGTCTGGCACTGATGGTGACCACCACATCAGCATGAAACTCGCATGAGAGCCAAGGCGCTCCTTCCTGCTCTTGACATGTCCTAGGTTGTCGCAGGGACTTGAGCAGCACCATACCCTTGTATTACTCTTTTGTGTGTGTGTGTGTGTGTGTGTGTGTGTGTGTGTGTGTGTGTTGGCCAGCATTTAAGTTACTGAGTTGTGATGCCGCTGTTGCTGCCGCAGACCTCACTGCTCGTCTGCTAAAGACTGCCATCCTCGTCACTCCCCCCAGCCAGCAGCACCTGGTCCCACGAAACATCTCCGGCAATGAGTTTTTGCTGCTGTTAGTACATCGCAAGGACTTCATTCCACCTAAACCGGTGCAGCTGCCGCCACCGCCACCACCACAGCAACAGCTGCCAGGGGTAGGTGGCAATGATGATGTGGTCAAGCTGGACCCTAGGAGAAGAGCAGCCATGACAGCAGTGGCCGGACCCCAGCAGCAGCAGCTGCCACCTGATGCAGTGGCCCCCGCTCCTCCTAGTGCTGCAGGGCCAGTGTCCACTCCGCCATCAGGGCTGGCGTCTCAGGGAGCAATGCCTGCAGCGCTAGCGCCACCACCGCCACCGCCAGCTGCAGGTGGAGCGCCGCCAGCAGCTTCAATGTCAATGCCACCCCAAGAAGCAGCGGCAGCAGCAGTCGTAGGAGCAGGGTCAGTGTCGTCTGCCGTTGCAGGCCTGGATCTGCACTCTCTATCAGCTCTGGCTTTGGCCCTGGGCCTGCCTGGGGGGCCACCACAGCCATCTGCTGCACCTGCTGCTGGTGATGCAGCAGCCATACTAACAGCTGCTGCAGCGGCAGCTGGGGACCAACCTGGTGAACAGACAACATTGCAACTGCAGCCAATGGCTGGGGCTGGACTTGCCGGACCCCCTCCACCTCCCTCAGCTGCTTCTGGTCCAGGTCAGCAGACCTTCAGTCCCTCGCAGGGACCTGCAAGCGCTGGGGCACAAAGTGGACTGCTAGCAGCACTTCATCAGGCAGCAGGTTTAGCAGGGGACTTGACCAATCAGCAGCAACAGCAGCAGCATCATCAACAGCAGCAGTACACTGTGGATATGCGGGCATTGCATCCGCCTGGAGGTCCTGATCAGTCCCTTGTGTTCGATCTTCGACAAGCTCAGCAGCAACAACAACAGCAGCAGCAGCTACCCGACTTGGCAGCACCAGGGCCACCTCCTGGTTCAGCTGGTGGTGCTCCTGTGATCATCTTGCCCCCTGGAGCACCTGTTCCTGCACCAGGCAGCATGGGCATCCCTGAGGGAGCTGTGTTCATGACCCAAGATCCGGCGACAGGGGCACTAGTGCCAGTGGGACCACCACCACCGCCACCACCACCACCACAGCACATGATGCAGCCATCTATGCAGCAGTTTCCTGGTCCACCACCCCCGCCTGGTTATGGCGTTTTTGAGGGGCAGATGGTGTACCCTGTACCATTTGGTGTGGAGGGGCCTGATGGGTGTGCTGCTGTGATGCCACCTCCGCCACCTGGCGGACCTAGGGGCCCTGGAGGGGGCACGCCAAGGCCTATGATGCGACGGTACTAGCCTTGGCCGGGCAACTCACCTGCAGAAGTTGCAGTATTTTGTCCTGTAACAGAAATAGAGACATGAGCGCTTTGATCTTCCTGTATCTAGCCTAGATCATTGGATGATCGTGGATTTACATACGCTGCTGCAGCTGTCACCTTGACAACTTGACTAAGGCAGACATGTGCACGCCCCCGCAGCCCAGCTGGTTAACACTGGCAGAGCAATATGCTGTACTACATCTGCTGAGCATCTCACTACGTACTTCTCCCAAGGGCCTTGCGGCCGGAAAGGGTAACTTCCTTCCTTCCTTGCTGTAGCATCTCAGTCTGTTGCATGGCTTTATTTCTTTCTCATGTCAGAAGTTGAGAAGGAAGGAAGAAAGGAAGGAAAGTTACCTTGCCGGCCGCAAGGCCCTTGTCAACTTCTTCTGTGTGTCTCAGCCACATGGCACACCAAAATTAGGCCGCCTTTAGGGGAAGAGGGTGCCTTCACGGCACAGTAACCAGGACAGAACTTTTGACAGGAATAAATCACATTTCAGCTCATTTGCCAGCTCATCCAACTGCAATATGGCAATAGATGGCAATGTATGTTGCTTCGATCGACACATTGTGTCTGAAAATAACCTTACATTGTGGGAATCCTGTCCCGATTCTTGAGTCTGCTTTGCAAAGGTACAAAGGTACAAAGTCGGTGGGATGAACCCCCTTAATCCCAGCACAAGCCAGCGAGCCAGCGGATGACTCATGGGATGCGGTCCATTCTCACAGACTAGCCAGTTCAAAGGGCGCTGCACCGGTGCCTACCAGTTGTACCAGGCCATACGTATGCGTACGGCCATATGGCCGTATGTCCGGACGCATTCACGACTGCATCAACTGGGCCAACCGCTGACTCCCTACCACATCCTTTTTCAGCGTACATGCGAACTGCACGGGATCGGCGAAGAGGTATAACACTTGGAAATGCACATAAGGGGCGGATTGACCGTCAATCATATATACCTGTAAACCGTTTACAGGTAATTCAATATAGAGCAATATCCCGGTTAGCCTAACCCAGGGTGGTTCCAAGCCTTGTATGTGGCACATACATTGTGCATCGCGTTACGTTAACCCTGATTGGTTGCCGGAGGTAGTGCTTCTCCACGCACAACAATGAGTCACTCTCGCTGGCACAGGATGTGGCGATCAAGCCGCTGACTAGTTAAGACTGCAGCAGACACTCAGCGTTTGAGGTGATATACCGGTCACAAGAAGCATCTCCGGGTGCCAACGGCGGCTTTAGACTGCATGATCAGTATTTGAATAAGCCTACACATATTGCATGAGTTTTCCCCCCTTTTTATGGAAAGTGATCACCAGCAAGAACGGCTCTAGAAGAGTTCCTTGGAGAGGACATGCCCTTCACCCCAATCTTCATCAGAATCTTCAGAGTCGCCATGCCGCCTCCTTTTACGCCCTGTACCCTTGGTGCTGCCGCCCTTAACTTGACCCTTGCCTTTACTACTTCCCCTGCCTGTTCTAGGCTTTCCTGCTGTGCTGCCTGCCTTCCCAGCGGTGCTGGCCCCTTTTGCTGACTTGATACGTGCCAGCTTCTTATTGTCCATGCTGTACAGGACCAGTCCAGTGCCAGCAGTACATGGTGGCCTGGCAGGCGCTGCTGCTGCTACTACTGCTACTGCTGGTGTTGCCCCTACATGTGATGCATCTAGACCTGCCTCTGCTTCATCCAGGTCGTCCAATCCTGCCAGCACACCTGCCTCCCTGAGGGGCAGAAACAGCATGCAGCAGCAGCAGAGGAGGCTCAACAAAGTCCCAAGCGGGAGACAATGCATGAGGAATTGTGTTTGATAGATCAATCTGGAGAGAGCGACCAATACAACACAACTTACAATGCACTGAGTGGCGCAAGTGCTTGTTGGCAGCCAAATTAACGGGTTGGCCCTGGCTGCCAGGATGCACAACAAGCCACTCACTTGTAGTTTGAGGCGTCGCACTCCAGCAGCCCCTTGAACACCTTGTACTGCTCAACCAGCAGATCACCTGTGGCATCAGCCTGGCTTTTGAGGTCAATTCGCTGCAAGCTGAAGTCACCAACTTGCCTGGACTTGCTAACCAGGGCCTTCTGCTCTGCCCTGTACTTCTCCCCTTTCAGCGCAAATGCTGCTACACGATCATCTACTAAGCTGTATGCTGCCATGAGGTACTGCTTAAGTGCCAGCAGCATGCACAGAGCCAAAGAAGCTTTGAGTGGGGCCAACAGGCCCTGTGGCAGTGGTGACTGGAGCTGCTGCACGCTGTTGTTGCCATTGCGCTGCCGCTGCTTATCTGGCTGCTGCTCTGTGCCTGCTGCGTCTGCCTGGTCGTTTGCTGCTGCTACTGCTTCTAGCTCTTCATCAGCTTCCAATCCCAATCTATGTCCCAGCCCTTGCTTGATCAGCTGGTGCTTCAGACAGTTCAAAGCTTCCTGTGCCTGCCTGCTGATGAGACTGTTGATGCTGTAAATCAACAACAGAGGTTCATCTGCTTTCTTGAATGGCAATGCAGCAGCAAGGAAGGCGATGAAAGCCAGTTTGTGCACATCCTCCCTGGCAGCTGCTGCTGAATCAGCCAGGTTGCAAGCTGCTGCAAAGGGTTTCAGCAAGTTGAGTAGGAACTTGCTGCGTGAGCTGGCAACAGGCGCCAATATTTGCTGGTACATGGCAGACAGGCCTTCAAGTACACCAGGACCAGGGCCTGTGAAAGGGGGCACGCATGCAGCGACATAAGCCCAGCTGAGTTCCTAAGTAATACACATTGGCTGGGTCTGGACATGGCGCAACATTGCCAAGTGATGCTCAACCAGTAGCTGGCAAGTCAGACATCCTTTGGTGCTCATAGAGCCCCTTGCTACATCTATTGCCAGGTCTACTGTTGCTGATGAAGCATCTCATGTGTGGCACATATAGCACAATAGATCACTCACTTTTGGGCAGCGGTTGCCCCGGGTGCTTAGCATTCCACAGTCTGCTCTGGAAATTGAAAGCCTCAATCACACCAGGTGCCAGCTGGCTGAGCACAAAGTCGATGTATTTGTCAGCAGCCGCACGCAGAGCCTGCAAAAATGGGGCAGGACAGCATGGGCCATGAGAACACGTCAGCAACTGGCCAGCAAAGCATGCAAGTGGCAGCCTGTCTTATACACGGTGGTAGCTGTGGGCCATCGAGTCCTGACATCTGAAACCGCAGAGGCGTTGAAAAGTGGTGGCACTGGTGTGGAATCACGCGGAACACATAGGCTGCCTTGACGCCCATGATTTCTGGCACATTGGTCACCCTCTGCAGTGCAACCCAGGTTATTGACAACCTTGAGGGCAGCTTGCTGTGTATCAAGCGCTTCATCCGTGAGCAGGGCCACAAGCGGTGGTACTGCTGTCCAGGGGGCAACCAGCCCCCCACGCATCACGACCTCAATAAGCTCAAGGGCCTTGCGGCGCATCTGTGCTGTGTCACCAGCAGCAACAGCAGCAGCAGCAACAGCATGGCCAGGAGTGCCCATCTGGACACCGCCTATTCCATTACTGACCCCAGTGGCAAGCTTGAGGACATCTTCCCAAACTCGCTGTACGATGCTGTCGCTACTGCTGTCTGCTGCTGCGTCTGTGGCACCATTGACCTTGGCGAGAGGCGCCTTTGTTTCATTGGGGTTTGTGCTGGCCAGCCTGCTGGCGCTGCTGGCAGCTTCTGCGTCCTTTTGCCGAGACATGAGGGCCTCCTCCTCAGACCTGGTGCAGGGAGAGGGAGACAGGGAGGAGTGCGACCAGCTGGCTGACTGGCAGCCTTTCACGCGGCAATCAGGCACCCAGGCACACTGACGAACTTTCGCATCATGCTATAGAGCAACTGGCAGCGACTGATTGCGAGATCACATGGCCCTCTTGATAGGTGAGCAGTGCTTTAGGAGTGCCTGATGCTGAGCAAATGAACACCAGTGGCACAGACCCGCTGGGCATGTGATGAGTGACCTGCTCAAACTCAACCTGCACTGCACCAGATGAACAGGGTGCACTGACAAGAGCTGACAAGAGCTCACCTCAGCAGCTCCACAAGGTTTGTGAGGATACGCGACTTCACGCTCACAGATCCACTGCTCAGGGCAACATGATACAATTCGGCAGCACACTTTGGAGCTCCAGGCACGTCCAGGCCACCATCCTGCTGTGCCTGCTGTCCTTCGGGAGCAGTGCAAGTGAATGCAGTGCTGTTCCCATCAACTGGGCTACCTCTGTCGCTCACTCTGGCAGCGGCTGTTGCTGGTATCTGCTCCTGTAGCTGCAGTGGCTGCAGCATGAGCTGAGGCCGGCCAATGACCAGCATGCCCACAGCTTGCAGTGCCGCATCCTTCACACGCTGTATGACTGGATTGCTGGTCACATCTGACACATGCCACAGCCTGCGTATATCATATGACACCAGGTGCAAGGCGTGTTCACATAGGTCAGATAGGCATCCAGCTCCATGAGTGAGTGGGCTCATACACTGCAACTGGAGTACATAAGTACATTTGACATAAGCCAGGCCTTTAGCATGATGAGAGGGCATGAGTATGAGACAGCGGCTGCTGGGCACAGATGCTGCACATACCAATGCCAATGTATCAGCTGAGAGCAGGAAGAAGCACAGAGAGGGGGGGGGGGATCAGGCAGACTTACGCCACACAAAGCTCTAGGCACTCTGTGCAGTTCTTTCTGCTGGAGTCAGCCTCAGCAGCAGCGTCTATGATAGCAGCACCATGCCTGCACAGCTGACCAAGGATATACAACACCCTGCAGCAGCAGCACAATAACCATCAATGGATTGCACAGTCGTCCAGATGAAGCGCTACATGCTGGCAGCGTCACAGGCAGATAGTGTCAGTCGCATGTGTGTGGTGATAGGTTCGAGAAGGGCATCCAGTCAGCCACATGACTGCTATGGACTTACTTGGGTGCATTGTGAGTCAGCGCTGGGCTAACAGCTGTTAGCCCCTGTTGCTGCATGAAGGCTGCTTGCGCAATGTTGTAGCACTTGGTGAGAAGCTGTGAGATGTTACTGCTTACAGGGGTATACAAGGGGGCCAGGGTGCACAGCACCTGGCACGCAACAGCAACCAACTGCAGGAGAGCAAGAGCAACAAGCAGCAGCAGCAGTGTGAACGAAGGCACAAGGCACAAGCCTCATAGACAACATGCAAGTGTGCACAAATCTATCTGACAGGAGCAAAAGGGCTGCTGATATACTTTGCTGAACATGAGTTGGCATTTCCATTTCATGAGTTGCCCCTATCACCTGCAGATATCTTTGCTTGTTGATAAGTAGGAGCAGGTCTGACATCATCTGCTTCATGGTGTCCTGCTCCAATGCTCCCAAGTGTTGCAGTAGGGCCTCCAGCAGCGACAGCAGGCACAGGCACTCCTCAGCACTGCGACGTGCGGAATCCTCAGCTGGGGCACTGCTGCCACTGGCAGCTGCATGACAGTGACAGCAAGAAGCACCCACTCGGACAGAGAAGAAGTCAAGCAGGCGTTATGCAGACAACATCAAGAGAGACAAGTGGGGGTGGGGGTGGGGGGGGGGGCAGCACAGTCACCTGGACTCTGCAAAGATGTTGAGGCCGGCACTAACGAGCAGGAGGGCAGCCTCAACAAGTCACAGCAGTCACGCTCAACAAGAAGCAAAGCGCTGTGGTCAACAAGTGCGCTGCACAATGACCAGAGTCAAGAGAGACCTGCAAAATCGATTATGCTCTGATACGGGGCCATCCAAGGGGGGTAACAGCTCACTTGAGTTTGTGCGTGAGAGTATGCCCTGCTGCACGCCCGTTAATGATATGTAAGGTGCCAGGCACCTGACAAAGCGCTGAGGGTCTGCTTCAGGTGCAGCCACACTTGCGTCAGCACAGCACAGGGCATGAAGAGCCAGCAGGTAGCGGAATGCACCAGCAGAAGTGCTAGAGCAGGAGCCACCATCATCCTCTGTGTCAAGCTCCTGCAAACCACACATCAATACAAGTACAAGGAGAGACCAAGATGAGCAAGCCTGATGATGTGAGCACATGCAGGAAGCTAAACACATCAGTTCTGCTTGTCCATGTCACCTGTGTTTGGCGATATTATCTCAAAGTTTTTTTACCGCTGCATGACGCTGTATGCCGAATGCCGTTGCATGCCACAATAAATGGCAGGCTAACAGTATAGACTTTGATTTGAGAAGAAACATTTGAGACATGCTGATAAAATACTGTACTTGTAAATGTCACCAGACCTGGATCAAAGCACAGCAGCAATGCACCTGAAGCCCATGAGCTCCAGGAATAATCATCACAGCATTCTGCTGCACCTCTCAGCAACAGCAAGACCCCACCTGTTGCTGCAACACCATATTGAGCAGTGCCTGAGCAACTTCCTCTGCCCCGGCCCTTAGAGACCCCATGTCCTTGCCAGCAGCAGCAGCAATGCTGCCAACACCCAGTGCCTCCTTCAGAATAACTACCAAAGGATAGTCCTGGGCCAGCGGTACATGGATGGCCTTGCCACCTGCTTCATAGGCCCTGAGTGCAACATCAGCCAGCTCACGTGCCCGCACATCTGCTGTTCGCAGAGCACTGCCTGATGATGCTGGGACATCAGACAATCCTGCAGGGACAGATCAGTGTGAGGGAACGAGCATAGACCCACCAAGCGAGTTTCCATGCCTTTGCAGTAACAAGCGGCCAGCAGTCGGAGGCACCAGGAGAAGAGCCTAGCTTAAAAGACTGCAGTCTGACCCTGGCACACGATGTGACATCTTAGGGAGTCTTTGGGACACCTTGGAGTCTGAGACAGAAGTTCTGCATGCACTCCTACCTCCTGTTGTTTGACCTGTCAACGCCATCAGCCTGGGTCATTCTGACAACAAGCCACTTGCGAGCAGCTGGACAGCAACAGTGCTTTGTATCTAGTGATGCTGAGCCATTGAATGCCTACCAAGAAAGCTGCTGCCTTCCGAAAACCACATGTCCCCACAGACTTTTGTAACCAGGGACCGCATGCTCTCCTCTGGGTCCAGGGCTCGCTGCAGCACTGTAACCACAGCTTCTGTGGCCCTGGTGAAGTCAGAGCAGTTGCAGCAGTCCCACAGGGAGCGGATGGCGCGCTTGCGAACACTCACACCGGCATCCTGACCACAACAAGAAGGCGCGGTGTGGCAGCAGTGGTTTGCATTCTCAGATTCACCACACTTGAGTAGTGCTGCAAGAACATCCAGCAGAGGAACACAACTGCTGCAGAAGCAGCTAACAGTTACTGACTGCTTGGAGTGCCTGTAGCACATGAGCCATGCGGCATGCCTTGATGACCTACATATGACGCCTGCACCAAAACATCAAAGTAGTCTCCAGCCAGTTTTGGATTGCTGTGAATTAACTTGGCCAGCAGCTCTAGAGCAGCTTCCCTCACAGCAACACTGTCATCCTCCAGGGCAGCGCGCACAGCGGCCGACACATCAGGCAGGGCCAACACCCGGGCATCTGACTCGACCACACTGCCCAGGCACTTGAACACCTTGGTGCGAACCTGGAGTTGACAGGCATAGCATTGCACACACAGCTCTTGACCAACACCAATTGCTCCTCCAAGTCAACATCAACTGCTCCTACAAGGGAGAGCTGCCCTGCACTCAGTACCGGAAGGCTTCATGCTAATGATTGCAGATCAAAGAGCACCCAACAGTAGAAGGAACAACTCACTGTTGCTGGATTGGGGTCTTTGCCCTCCCTGCTGCCTGCCTCCACCAGCCACTTGATGAGTGTTGCACGACCGGCACCAAGAGGCCCATGCATCACCCACCACCGCACCAGGGTCACATGCTGGGCACGGCTCAGCCCTAGCTCTGAAACACTGGAGCCTGCAGACACAGCCATGCAGCAGTTCTTTGATGTGTCACTTGTCCACCAGGGCTGGCCCTGATCCGCCTTGCTGTAGTTATCGACTTATCAGTCCTGCCCACACAAACCATGTAGCTGCACAGTCAATAGCAGGTGCTTCTGCTAGTGCATTACCTCACCTAGAACAGGCACTACACTGTCCTGCAACTGTCGGTGCTGCATCAGCAACAGCAACAGCTCTTCTTTGACCACCTCAGCACCTGACAAATGCCGTTTGGTCATGTACAGGGTGTCATGCAGCATGCGGCAGCAGATGAAGCGGCGAGCTGCTGCTGTGATGCTGCTGCTGCTTTGTGTGCTGCAGTGACCCCCCTGCGCAGCAGCTGAGAGGTGGTCCAGCACCAGTAGATGGATGAGCTGCTCTGGACAGCGTTCGGGAGCCTCCCCCAACAGACTAGCATCTGCAAGCGTAAAAAACGCACATGTGGGCTGCAGACTAGCAGGTGCCTACGCAGCGCTCATGGTAAGCCCCCGGCATTTTGATGGTGCATTCCATGAAGGATTGGCAACTGCTGCAGCTGCAAGTTGCTTTAAGTTGGCCATGCTCAGCAACAATGAGGCACTGACCTGCAGCAGTACTAGCAGCTCCAAGCAGTGTGTGCACCTCATCTGCTGTCTTCTCCGCTGCTAGCGCCTCGGCACAGATGCAAGCAGTGAGCTTCCCAGTGAACTCCACAGCCGCCAGCTTGACTGCAGTATCACTGTTCTTGAGGCCTTTGTCACTATACAGCACTTTTAGGAAGCCTCGCAGCAGTATTGTGGCAGCAGGCCACTCAGGCAGCATCTGGACTGCTGAGAGATCTGCAGGGAGCAGCAGGCAAGTCTCTCAGAGGCTGACCTCTGTCACAGATGGTGCTCAAACAGCACAGAGAGCTTGTAATTGCGCCGCCCTAACATGCAGTACCTTTCAAACTGTCCTGCACAGCGATTCACGCACACATGCCCCAAAGCTCAAGGGTGATGCCTGGCAGCAGGTTGCTTTAGCCCCCCTCTTCCCCTGCTGCACCAAACAGCCCATGTACCTGCCAACATTGCCTCCACAATCAGCTTGAAGTCGGCTGCCCCATCACTCTTGGCTGCCTTAGCTGCAGCCAAGTGAGCAAACACACCCTTCCAAAAAACATCACAGCAGCCATACGCGCCCTGGAAGGCAGCCCTGATGGTGTCAGCAGCAGCATCCACTGCAGGAAGTTGAACGGATGCCTGCAGCACAACAATAGGGTCTCAGCGTATTTGAGGATACATTGACTTTGCAGCACCGGCCATGCCACCCCCGGCCATCCGCCAAGCTGCAGAGAGTTTCATCCACCAAATGCCGCGGTTGCCTGGTGGTACGAACAAGCACATGAACAGATATGGGGTACAGCGCCCACCTCCACCAGCTGCATGACCAGGGCAGTCGCCATCATCACCGGCAGTGGCCTCAGAGCAGCATCAGTTGTCTCGAATAGACGCACTGGGCCCCTGCTGCTCACTACAGCTATGTTTCCGATGACAGTGGTCAACACTTCATCTAATATGGCAGGGCGCTGCTGGGGATAAGCTCTGAACACAGCAACTGTGAACGCTGCAGGAATGACAATCCGGGTGCTTCAGTCCAGCAGAACAGCATGACATACAGCAGACTGACTATTATGTGCACATGATGTTGTGTTCTTAGAATCTTTGCTGTGCAGCAGGCTGCAGTCCCTTGGGTCCCTGCAACTCATGCGCTGATGCCAGTCACGACACCAGTCCTCACCTAAGGCTTGAGCCTGCAGAAGCCTGAGGCTATCTACTTGTAAGCAGGTAAGTGCCACCCGCACCAGCGGCAACAGCAGCTCAACCTCTAGCAGCACATGGTCAACCACCTGCAAACATCACAATATCCGTCAGGCTTGTCGTAGCAGCTGCAGCATTTGGGAGTTCTGGGAGGCTATCAAGCTCCCAAAGCAGCAACATTTCTGCATATGTTACCCTTTCTGCATATGTTACCCTTGCTGCAATTACAGCTGCATTGTGTACCACAGTACAATCTGCTGTGGTGCTGAGCTTTGGGCAGATGATTGCAATCTATGGCTGGGATTATGAGGCAGCAGGCAACTAACTTGTGCCAGAAGACACAGCAGCAGCTCCAGCTTTGCTTGCACACTCTTCATCATTGGAGGCATCCTGCTAGCTGACTCTACACGTACTCGTTTCTTGACAGCAGTGATTTGACCAGCATCTGCAGAGGCACAACAAGCCGCACAGTAACGAGGATGCAAGTGCGAATGCACAGGGGTACCTTGACATGCGCGGCAGCATCTATTCTGTTCTTCAAGCTGCCAGCTATCATGACACAGACGTCTGAGCTCATGCATGTATGATAGCCACTGCAATCAGCTGTCATAGGTGCATCAGCATGCATCCGTGATAGCCTGGCAAAACAAGTGCTGGTGCAATAATACCTGCAACCACTGCTGATGGCCTGTACAGCTGTTGGTAAGGCAAGTGCAAGAACGCCAGGACGTTGAACTGCAGCTGGTACTTTGTCATCTGCACTGCTGCTGTGAGCAGTTCGTCCAAGTACAAGCTGTTCGGCAGGCCAGATGCAGCCAACAGCTGCAAACAGCAGCAAGCTGCTTCCAGAGACGCTGCTATCGCTTTTCCAGCAGCACTGTCAACCTGCGGTTTGTCGTGAGTCCAGGACAAATCGCACCAGTACAAACAGAAGGCAGCAGATAACATAGGGTGGACTGTCCCTGCAAGCTTCTCCTGCAAGATTATAAATTGCAAGCTCAGCAAGCCCACAACCCTTCTTTCTTGCCTCGTTGCTGGGTCTGACACCAGGACCACAACATTCTCAATAAGCATGCCCTTGCGAATGCTGCAAACATGCGTGCATAGCTGTCAGAGCCGTCATCCACTCTCAGGATGTTCAATGCGTAGGAGGAGCTTCACACCAAGATGACATTCCAGTTCCTACTTATCACACCACAGCCGCCTGCCCGTCTTACCGCATCCTCCTCAGCCAGGAGTTTGCCATCGCCCAACTGGACATGACCCACCAGCACCTTCAACAGCTGCCTCAGCAGCTCTGTGTCTAGCTGGCCCATCACACCCGCTTGCCTGCCTTGAGACAAATGGGTCTGTAGGTCTTTCAGCAGGTCGAGAGGCAGGAATGGTTGGTGGACCCTCTGTTTGTGGCCCGCTGCTGCAGCTCCTGATGAGCTTTGTGGCTGCTGCTCTTCGTCACTGTCACTGCTGTCAGCCTCGTCCCCACTGTACTCATGCGTTGATTGCAGGGACTCTGCCTTTTGCAGGAAGCTGCTGATGGCAGCAACAACATCATCTGCAGCCAAGTTGACCATCAGGAAAACAGACAGGCAGATGGTTACTGTCTGTACGGTGGTAAGAGAACAGTAGCATGTGCGCAAATCGATGGAGCACAGCAAGCCACACGTGTAGCTCACGATAGCTATGCCACCACCCTGCTCAAATTGCTGTACTTACCTGCAACCTGTTTCCCATTTATGAAGCTTGAAACAAATTCTTCATCTGTTGAGACTGCACGCTTGCGTCGCTTGGGAGCAGGAACCTGCATGCCACACACAGGAAAGCAGAGAGAGGTGCCTGCGCGCTGAGTGGTCATTGCTGCACTATCCATGTACAAAGCGCTAATGCTGGTCTTCTGAAGGACAGAAACCAGCAACATCTGATTGGGAGCTTCCATGCTTGATGTTGTTGCGCGACATTGCAGAGATGAGCACTCCAGGTCTGTTGTGCAAGCCTACAGCTGTGGCATACATGCCCTCATGCTCCTGCACCTGGCATTTGGTTGTAGCATGCTGAGCTTCCTTGGTTGGTAGATGCCGAGCCAGCTTTATATGTTCTGCTGCTGATGGCTGTTGCTGTGGCGGTTGTTGTGTTAGCTGCTGGACTTCCTGCCCCAAGAGTGATGTGCCAAGCCCATGGTTCACATTCGGAATTGACCCTGAAGCTATCACAGCAAGTTTGAGCACACAATGTGGTGTGATTGCATGGTTATGCATGCTCCATCCTCCCATGCTCAGAACTGAGGGCAGCACATCACACACAGCATGACGAGAGTTGCAGGAACAGCCAACTGCTGCTACAATAGACATACTCTGCATACTTACTGGCAGCATAAGCAAATGCATGCTGGTTATATTGCAGTATGGCGTACTCGAGAGATCCAGGCTGCGGACTGAAGGCTAAACTCTTCTGCCTCGGCCTCCTGTGCACAGCGCGCAGAAGATATCATTACACCATGCATACACGCTGGCCTCGTTTCGCAGCAACAGGCTAGATGAGCGTACACATGACTGATATTAGTACTCTCGAGGACTGCTGCAACAGCACTCAAAATCTCCGGTGCTGGAAGACTATCGGTGCTGTGAAGGGTGCCGTTTGTGCTGCTACTGGGTTCAGCAGGTACAGGAAATGGAAGATGGCTAGATATTTGCGTTGTGAATATCGTTGGCAGCCTAACAACTGGTATGCTCCACTCTGGCAGGTCCATAGTTCGTGACTGGTTTGAACTGTAGCATCATTGGGGATAACGCCATCTATGCCTGGATGCCACAACCAACACAATGCTTGTTAACATCGTTGCAATGACCACATCAAAGATTGCTGGACTACCGCTCCTGACACTTGTGACACTTTGTGACCAGGTGGTTTTCGTGTCTGGAAATTCAGAGTTGTTGCGAGCTGCTGTGCGAGATCGGGACGATGCCTTAATCCTTCTGAGTAGTCTTGGGCATAGCAGAACGTTTGGCTAGAAACCAGCGTCGCGTGCCTGTCCAGATCGAGTTCAGTCAGGGGCTGGTGCAACTTGTGCTCCTCCTTTTGCTGACTACAGATACGTGACAGAAAGGTGCTGATTTTGTTGTAGCCGCAACTATGCTGCGGACAGCAGCCCTGCGTGCCTCTAACCAGGTAAGTGCACTCATACGCAACAGAACCCTCGTGATTTGTGCACAGAAAACGCGTATTATGTGCGCAACGGGACATCCACAAGCAGACCCAGGTGTATCGGAGGCATGCAGTGCTCAGCACAGCGTGTCAGTTGTCTACTGCTGCCGTTGCAACCAGTGCAATAAGCAAAGCAAGCAAGTGCGTCGAAGGCGCCATGGCACTAGGATACAGAGCTTTTACCAATGCATGCAACTGCGTTGGTGTGGTTTACAGGGGCAGGAGGCATCTGTGGCGCTGCTGGCTCAGACGAGGCATTACTTCACCCCTATCTCGGTCGAATTTAGTGAGGATGTATCTGGAGGAGCCAAGGTCAGCAGGCTGGCGGGTTCTGATTTACAGCAGGCTTGCACAAATTGGCCGCACAACACAGCAGCATTTGTGAAACCAACATGTTGCACAGAGGCTGATCAATAGTTCCTGGCAGCTGTGCACCATGTCCATCCATGACAAGTCAATCCAGGCAGCAGCTGTTCAGAAGTCCCTGGCAGCTGAGCAGTGCTTGTGCACCAGGTCCTTTGCAAAGCCACCTACAAGCAGAGGTAGCTTTCATTGAGTGTTCTTATGTTCAACTCTGTCTTGAGGAATGTTGTGTATAGTTACATGCAAAACCCTACAGCAACGCAACAGCAGTGATGCTCATGAGTGTGCATCCTTGCAGGCCTCCAAGACTGCGCCTAACATTGCAGCTGAGTGGCAAAGCACCAAGACTGCCACAGAGCAGACCATGAAGATGATGCAGATGTACAAGGACTTGGGAGACTTTGAGGGGCAGGTACTGTGGCCACTGGATGAGCAGCAATGCCTGCGTGTCTACAGTGCATACCAAGCAGCAGCATGCAACTGTAGGGATAGGCACCTCACGAGCAGCAGGGCTACAGTCACATGAATATCAGCCAGCAGAGCACAGCAGGTCAATTGGCACAATCACCCGGCATCGACGGCATGACTGCACAGCACCATGTTTGGTGCTGCTGCTGCTGTGGCAAGGGTGCACTGCACAAATGCATCATGCAACAGCTCTGCATGCTGTGGTACCAGTGCTGGTTTCAGCCCAGCTGATTGCATCGATTTGTACTTCTATTGTATCTGCGCACTGCAGCCGTACCTGAAGTTCCATAATCTTCGCACTTTTGAGGACATGAACAAGCCCATCCCCAACTTCAAGAAATTTGACCTCAAAGCAGGTCAGCAGCAATGATAGTATCAAAGCAGTCCTGCATCAACAAAAGTGCCGAAGACCGCACCAGCTGTATGTGGCGCTGTAGCAGCAGTAGATGTGGATGACACTGTGGTCCAGCTGCACCTTTCCAGCAGTCCCATACACAGCATATTGCCAGGCAGTCATGCACAAGCAGCTCACTCTCATGTGCTTGTGCTGAGGGAAAATGTTGAATGTGGCGTTCTTCATCAGCCTGTAATACAGCAGCAAAACAATCTGGCCATGCATCAATCTGGCCAGTGCTTAGCTGACAAGTGATGGGATGCTGTATTGTGCTCATTCCAAAGTCCACCACGTATCTGCTGTTGGGGTTCTGCAGGTGAGGTCCCTAAGTTCTTTGACAGTGTGCTCAGCAAGCGCGCCAGTGAGGCGGTGGCCCTCAAGGGGCACTGGTGGGACGCACGGCGAGATGCAGCACGGGAGGGGATCAAGGAGAAACAGTTCCAGGTGAGTAAGTAGCTAGAATCTTGTTGTGCTTCACTGGTGCAGCAACAAACTGTCTTGAGTATGCCTGCAAGGCTGTGCTACTAGTGCTATTGTGCCCATCTGTTAAACAACACGTGCTTGGGGTGCGCAGTGCTGAGTGATTCTGTATGACCGGAGCCTTTGAACCTGCTATCTAAATATGTAATCCAGGATGTGTGCTACATATGTCTCTCATTCTGCTGAGACCCTTACTGCTTGCCTGTTTCTGCAGCCCTTTCCCAAACTCCCTGTGCCAGAGTGGAAGCTTGGCAAGCCCGTTGAGCTGACCGCGCTCAACTCAGTCACTGACAGCTACTTCAAGGCCCTAGAGCCAGCACGGAAGCTGAAGACACCAGCACTGCCTGCTCAGGTCTCACAGCAGCTGGACACACTCAGCAGGGCTATTGGGACTGAAGGAGCGGACCTCAAGGTGGGCCAGCAGGGAGGGGAGCACAGATGCTGCTGCCAGACTGATCTGGTTGTGTGCAGCTACTGTCTGTATCGTGTGTTTTCTGATGGGGAGGTGACATTGATGGTGTGGTTCAAATCCTTGCTCACAAGGCAGCAATTGTCACGCTTACAGCGCTGCTGGCCATGACCTGGCCATAGTGTTGTGCCAGCTGAGCTTTTCCTACTGCACTGCTGTTCACAGGCCCTGCTTGAGAAGGCCGTGTCAGAGCGCTCCTATGTTGAGATCAATGGCAAGCCTGCCCCTCAATTCAAGTTTATGAATGCAGCTGAGGCAGCACAGGTGCTTGGCAACAGGCGCAGACAGGTGAGGACATGGTGAACCTGAACATCATATACACTCTGTTGCGCGCTGTGGTGTGGGGCTTGCAGCAGTCTCTTGGTCTGCTGTCAATCTGTGACAGCATCTCAGTTTAACATGGGGATGACCTGCGGAAGCAGTTATCTGTCAGGGTCAAAAACAGTAAGTGCAAGTTGTCCCAGGCAGGACTCCTACTTTCTGACACTCTTGTCACCTTCTGCTCAGGTTCACGCCCGCTGGGTGAAGCTGTGGGCAAAGCGTATCCTGGCCACCCCTGAGCAGGCACTGGTGCCGCTCAAGGAGCGCGACCAGATGCTGGCATCAAAGCATGAGGTGAGCCCCGGTGATGGAGCGCTTGCAGGACACTCCATAACATCTTGGGCATCCAATTTCAGCATTTGAAGCTGCATGCTTCTTGCACACCCCCAGCAGCTTTCAGATTATGACTTGACACTTACGCAGCTATGGTCTGTTCCCTTTTTATGGCCCTTTTCATGGCCCATTATTTCCAGTAAGCAGGGTGCGTTGTGAGGTTGAATTTGTGTCAACGCCTTCTGTACGCATGTGTACCTGGTCCTTGTCAACGCCTTGTGAAGGTATGTGTACCTGGTCCTGCAGGATGTGTCTGATAAGTACAATGCCCTCCTGGATCTGGTGGGCAAGGGCACCAGCACCTATGCTGAGCGGATGGCTGCTTTGCCTGCGATGGACACATTCTTCTTGCGCCGCAGCAAGGATGAGCTGAAGGACATGTTCCCTGTCAGTACAAAGGTGAGGAGCCAGAGCAGCTAGCAGCAGATGGAGTTTAGGAGCTGCTGTCCCATTGGTTATGCTCGTAATCATGGAGCAGGCACTTACATCAACCAACTCCTGCACAAGACTGGCATTCCACTGCACTGCACGTAATGCAAGGCAAAAAATCCGGGAGAGGTGGCAGCATGCTGTGCTTCATTCAACACAACACATGTCCGATTGTTTGTCTCTGTGTATGTGCCACAGGAGTCGGAGGCTATCGAGCTTGCATCAAAGCTCGAGGACAAGGCATGGGCACTGGAGCACCTGCTGGGTCCCACGCTGCAGCCTGAGGGTGCCAGCAACAGGCTCAGGAGCGAAGAGGCACGCGCTCTCACAGAGCACCTCTACACAGCAGACAGGTATGAGTGGCAGTCTGGCAGCTGAGCCCAAATGAGAGTCTGGCAGATCAGCTCAAGTTGAAATGCTGCAGTAACAAGGGTATCTCCTGAAGTGTGTGTCCTTCCATACATTTGCTCAAGCATCCATTTATGATGATATGATCTGCCTGTATGCTAGACAAGGGATATCAGCAGGCTTGAAGTATGCAAAAGTGCCTCTACTGTTGGGGACACCGTTGATTGCTGATCAGGTACATGTATGCTGAGGGCATGAAGCTGGTCAAGCGCTATGAGCAGGAGGAGAAGGAGCTTGCAGACAAACTCACCGTGAGTTAACCCTTGATTGCGCTTCCAGCAGGCTTCTGCTCTGGGCGGATCCTGTTCCTTGTGTCAGGAATTATGAGCTGCAGATGGCAGGTTCAGCTTCAGTTTCATGTTCCTCTCCAGAGACAACCATCGCTACACACCCTTCTTGATGCTTGGGTCATGTCATCTGCTGTCGCCTCTTCTGCAGAAGCTCACTGGCAGTGCTGATGGTCTCCTGGCAGCGCAGCGGTCACCACTGACCCCACTGCAGCGCATGGCACAGCACAGCAACGAGGTGGCGGGTGAGATGTGTGGGCAACACACACTGCTTCTGAGCATGCTGTTGCGGTGATTCCTTCTTCGTGCCAGCTCATTAGGCCTTTGCAGCTTGCACTACTGTTTGGCCCTCTGTGAAAGTACCAGACACAATGATAGAATGCCTCAGTACCTGACATTAAGCATGCTGCCCCTATCATAAACCTGTTGTCCTGCTCAGGTGCTGTCGCTGCCTTGAAGGCTCAGAGGGCTGAGGCCAAGGGCCACCCTTACCTTGAACATGCAATCGACAAGCAGCTGGCGTTCCTCAGCAACCCTGAGAACATGAACTTTGAGGAGTTGGAGCTCCCAGAAGTCATCAAGGTGAGGCATAGCTTTTCTGGACCAGTTGAACAAGTTATGCACCCCCCC
This sequence comes from Coelastrella sp. MACC-549, assembly GCA_018290735.1. Taxonomy (NCBI): domain Eukaryota; kingdom Viridiplantae; phylum Chlorophyta; class Chlorophyceae; order Sphaeropleales; family Scenedesmaceae; genus Coelastrella; species Coelastrella sp. MACC-549. The sequence continues at coordinate 44,861 of JABEVS010000234.1, read as the reverse complement.
CCCTCCTTTCTGCTAGGTTGTGGCTAGGTTGTGGCCTGTTGTGAGCATGAAACCGTACGGTTCCATGGCTCATTCGGCCAAGCTAGCGCATTGACGAGATATGCTGCTGCACAACCTTCACATGCCTCAGGAGCGCTTCGAAATTGAGATGGCTGAGCTTGATGCTGAGGAGGCCAAGCTTGTTGAGGCAGAGGAGGAGGAGCTCTGGCTTCTCACACTGCAGCAGCAGAGCAAGCACATCCAGCAACACATTGAGTTTGACCTTCCCCAGGCAGCCTACGCACACATGGACCCTATTTTGTACAAGAAGCTAGACTGGGAACTGACAAATGGCCAGGACCTCATGCATCATGAGGTCTTCCAGGCAGCGGACTGCGAGCAGGTGGGTGAAGGACTGGAGGGAGAAGGACTGGAGGGAGTCTGCTGTTGAAGTTCAGGGCCTGCTTCTTGAGGATTTTGGGCAGCAAGTTCTCTTGGCTCAGATTGCAACTCGCATATGCCAGCAGCTTTCATGTGCTGTACTGTGCACAATAGACTTGCTCTAGAGCTACATTCAATGTTTTTGTGGAGTGTTTGGAGCAGGGTGCCACTGCATCGCCTTCCTGATGTACTGCTGCAGGGCGAATATGTGAAGGATCAGATGGGGCTTGAGCACCTGAGCCACCATCTGCTGCCCCTCATCAGGTACCGCAGGCAGAAATACAGGAACAAGGTTGGCTACTATGCACCTGAGCTGACAGCACTGCCAGTCAAGGCACGGGTGATGGTGTGAGCACACTCTTGATCAACTTGAGCACACCAATGTCCTCATAGAGCAGTAGCTGAAGTGAGGCATGTCAGATTTGTTGTCACCAGACCAGAATGGTGCTGAAGAGATGTTGTATTGGAACTGCACCAGCCATATGCTGTTCAGGTTTGTGTATGACTCCTGCTGGTGGCTCATATAACTTGTTGCTTAACAACATGGGAATATACCATGGTCAGCTGTTTGAGGTACTACCTTGTAAGGCTCACCACGGTCGCTTGACAGTGCACCGGTGCACCAGTGGCATATATCAAGTGGAGCCAACGCTGTTGCTTGTAAGTGTGGAGCAGTTGGCATCAGGAAGCGCTGAAGCAATTCAAGTGGGGTGGGTTGTATCTTAATTCACCACTGCCTGATAGCAACCTAAACAGTGGAGGGAAAATGCCTTTCCATAGTGTGCCGCAGGTTCTTCTGCACTGCCAAACGGTAGTCCAAATTAGCTGGCATGTATCAGGGACATGGACAAGCACGATCACAGGAGTGGCAGCTGCACATTGGTCAGTAGGGGACCCTGCATACGGGCAAGCTGTATTTATCCACCATCATACTGCGTGCAAATGCGTCTGTTGTTTGGTGTCTGACAGATTGTATCTTTATCATGGTATGCCCTTTAGGCAGGCCTTTCAGAAACAGGCATGGCAGCTCATGTGCCAGCGCATCCCTTCCGGTGGGGCAGCGGACTGTTGCATGGCTCAATCTCGTTCACACACAGGCACTGCAAGCGGTTGAAATTTCCAGTTCCTATGTTGGCCCGGGGTTGTTCTCTATATAAACTTAATATCTCGGAGATAGAGCCATGCAACATTGGATGAGCTGGCAGATGAACCAGCATGCGAGGGGGCCGCCATCCAGGGATGATGACGCCATGTTGGTGCTGCTGAACCCGGCCCAGAGAGCCTCTCTCAAGAAGGCTTCTTGCGTAACCCACTGCTAGAGTACCTCCAGGTGCTGCTCATTGCCACCTTGCACAACAGGGCGTCTGTATGGCATCAATCGTCCTGGCCAATTGTTTTGCAAAACAGCTGGAACGTCAGCAACTAGTGCTCTAGCAAGTTGAGGGAGTTGTGTTGTGAAAACTTCTTGATAATATATACATAATAATATATACATATACTTCTTGATATATATACATATTATGTGATGCGGTAGCTTGCTTTGCTGCACTCGTGCAACACGTGCCTTGCGACTGTTGCAGCTGAAGGGACAGGCCTTCGTTGCACAAGTCACAGCTCACGCGGTTCTTAGATTGTCGTCCGATAAAACGCGCGATGAGGAAATGCTGTAGCTGGCCCACCGACATGTCCTAATGGCCTTCAACGTCCCTGGCACACGGCAGCAGGCAGAAAAAATCACAGACACACAGACTATTGCACTTCACTGTTGTCGTAAGTTGTACCTTCCTGGTGCATTCGGGGCAAGCCGCCCAAGTGTTATTTTTTTATTTGCCTGTCAGAACTTGACCGATGCACAGTCTCAGTCGTGGAATGCATATATTTTGCATTTAAATCTCCAAGGCGATGGCAGAACGGCTGTGAAAGTGGCCCTGGACAAAGCGCAAAATCCCGGCCCGGCTGTTATTTTGTTTATGGGCTGTGAGAACTGGACCGATGCAGTGTATCATTCGTGGAATGCATATATGTTGTAATTAAATCCCCACTGCAATGGCAGAAGGGCTGTGAAAGTGGCCCTGGAAATAGCGCAAAATCCCGGCCCGGCTGTTATTTTGTTTATGGCCTGTCAGAACTCGACCTATGCACACTCTTAGTTGTGGAGTGCATATATTTTGTAATTAAATTTCCAATGCGATGGCAGCACGGCTGTGAAAGTGGCCCTGGAATAAGCGCAAAATCCCGGCCCGGTTGTTGTGCACCGGTGTGGTAGCGGAAAAAACCGGCCCTGCTGTTGCAGAGAGCTCCCCGGCCTGATGCACACTCTTACTTGTCGAATGCCTATAGTGTCTAAAGACATTTCCGATGCGATTGCAGGACGGCTGTGAAAGTGGCCCTAGGAAAAGGTCGCAAAAATCCCGGCATTGGTGTTGCGAAGTGCCTCTCTATAGGGGGTACCCCCTTCGAATCCATGACCTGTGCCTTTTTGCCCTTGTATAACTCGCCAAAGTCCTCAACTTGCAATGAGTTGATCATCGCGTTGTCAATGTTGTCATGTTGATGTACACAGCTGCTGGCGATAGCTCCGGCAGCACTGGCAACGCGTTCTTGACTCCTCTGCGCAGTCCCAAACCCTCAGCTGAGACATCAATCTAACTGTAGGTCTGCAATGTTATTGACATGCCATGGCAGCATGATTGTAAGGCACATAAAATCAGCTGACGAGCAAGAGGTGTAAAAGAAATAGAGGTGTTTTGCGTCGAAAGTTGCAATGCATATGCTTGTCAGCAGAGGTACTGGCCAAGCACCTCGTACTCAGTGTAGAATATGTCTGTTGGACGGCATGTAAGCCCAGGTAATTCACTCAATAAACCAATGATGGAGAGGAGAAGTACAGCAATTCTAGGCATCGAGTAGCAATTGTACGATTGCAGATTTGACGGACACATATGTGTTCCCCGTCATTTAGCGAAGCTGTTGCAAATCAGGCAAGATACATGAAACACAGTGTAGGTTGCAGTTGGATCAAAGTAGTAAGCAAGGCAAGCATCATGAAACGGCAGATAACAGGTAAGCGGTGTTGCAAATACACAATTGTAGCAGTCAACGTTGGGTTAACCCAACTAGAAGTAGTGGATATCACTGCAAATGCATAAACAGCGCAATTAACACATACATACACACAGAAGGAAGTATACTGTCAAGATTTTATTGATATCTGGGTGCAAAAGATGAATAGAATTCTCTTCGAAGAGACGAGCAAGTCACGGCACTCTGATCCAGCAGTCACGCTTTCAATGATCCTATATTGTTAGGTGTTTCAAATGCAGAATTGACTGTTCACTCTTGATAGTCAGATTGTAGTAAGACATGCCATAAACGACCTCACATGGTTTTTTGGATCCGCCTGATTATGAGTGCTTCCAGCTGGGTCAGCGGAGTTGGACACGAGTGATTTGGGCCCATTTGGCGAGCCTATGCTCGAGGATGAGCACAGGGCCATTCACAAAGTTATGTCCTTGGAAGGATCATCATTTAATGTACGAGTCCGACTCGGGTGGCCCCGCAGCTGCTAGCACGCTTCGTGAAGGCGGTCGCCGGGCAAACCGTTTATATAATCGACTATGACAAGAGCAGATGTTGTTTCAAGGCGGCACACACAGCATATGCTGTGTTTATACATGCATGCATAACACACACAGCGAAACAAATAGTACACAATTCATATGCATGCACTGTGCCGATGCCACTGATACCTCAATTGACTGCAACAACTGCAACGCACAAAACGGCTTAAGCAAGCTTGTCTGGAGCTGTTGAGCTTTTGGACATTCAATGCCCGTCACGGGTGACTGTGCCACAGTGAGTGACTGGCAGTCACTCAATAGTACAGCCTAGGCTGTACTGTAGTGGTTGAATACAGACGTTGGCATGAAGCCTTGTCGGCACCCGCGTTTGGACAGCGTGCATAAGCACATGTGAGACAGAGGGACGTTCAATTACACAGGACCATGCATTTTGGCGTGCCAATAGCCTTCATCAGGTCACCTTGGCAACCAGATTCAATCCGGTTGAATATCTGCAAGTTCAACTTGCAGAAGATCATCAGACTCAACCTCCAACTCAGACTCAGAAAGATCATGAAAAACATGCATAGGTGTATATGGATTGCAGCGCAACAACCAGCACAATTGAACAAATGCAGCCACAAGACGCTTATCCTGACCCATGAAACGTGCCATATGAGGACCAGCTGTAGTGATAGAGTGATGCAAGGTATCATGGCCACCAAACTGCAAATACACATTGAAACGAGCATGGTACACTTGACAGTGTCCATAGGCAACAGCTGGAAGTACATCCTACCACTGTACCGCCAAGCAGTACAGGTGCTATCATCAAACATCAACACTCAATTTTCGTAGCTGTTGTGTGGTGTCTGATATGCATTGCATCACAACAACAAAAGTGCTGATAGAGGTGTCAGTCAAGCTTGCGCACAACACACTTGCATGTCAGCGCATTTGCCATAGCATTTCAACTTGCTGCATGGCTAAATTTCTTTTACACTTGAGTGGATGGAATGTTCAAAGCTCACAGGAATATGGCCAACTTGGTAAGGCTGAAATGCTGCATGGCGCAACCGTGTACAGTCACTGGCAGCCTGCCAGGGCCTGGCAATTGAGAGGCGTACCGTAGTGCCACGAGAGGTTCATGGGTAGTATCAAACCCCCCAAAATAATGCATACACACATGATGTTGTATTCACTAAAGGAGGGAGGAGGCCCTCCTGTCAGTTCTTCGGACCCCCCTAACTTTTGGTCGGACCCCTGTTCTTTGCAGCTTTGATCTACTCAATGCCATGCGTTCACTGTGACGTCCACTGTTATTTCAGTAGTCAGTGAGTATGAGGTATGTCAGCAGTTAATGATTCAATCTGATAGACACAAAGCAACAGACACATTCTACTGCTACAGTTCTATTGCGAGGGAGGGCATCTCCTGAGGCTGCGGCAGCCTTACACATACACTTACTAATTATAAGTATATCTGGAACTATCAACTGACTTCAACAGGGTACTCCCAGAGATTCTTGAAGCTTCTTGGAGCTTTGTTGTAAGTAATTGTCTATTGCACCTCTCGCGGCACAACAGAACTCGAGACGGTGTTGCGCCGTTACATGCAGCCCAGCAACAATTGTTGTCATTGACTCTGCAGCACTGCATTGATCTACCGATAGCTGCTCCCTGCAGCTGTTCTACGCAATGCAGTGTTGAAAAGCACATCCAGGTGGCAGCATCTTGCCTAACAATGCACCACACTGCTTTGGCAGCTGACCATGCAATATCCAAAATAGCTGACATGATACATCATTGCACAGCATTCCCTTCAGAACCAACGACACTGACAGTCGTAATGCTGAAGCGTCAGTGCCTTTCGTTCCAAGGCTGCAAGCCAACATCTCTGCACGTCAGACGACCAGCCTATTGCTAACACGCTACAACATAACACACCTACATTCAGCTGCGTTTCTTAGTATGTGTTGACATCCTGCAGGTGTGTGAGTGTGTATGTGATGTTGTAGCCTGGGTTGCTGAGGTGCTTGGTCAGGCCCTCAATGGGCTGGGTGCGGCTCACAAGGGCCTGCACGGCAAAGCCAACAAAGGCGACCTGCACAACAACAGCATCACAGCACAAACTCACGCAGAAAGAGGTATCAACCACAAGGCATGCAGCAAATGTGCAAACACACCAACACGTGCATGAGACAAACCCCATTGCTGTAGCACGCTAGCTTGCTCACCATAGCCAGGCGTCCGTTCTTGACCTCCTTGACTGCCATGTCCTTGCTGTTCATGCCTGCTGGGTCAAAGGGGAACTGGTTGATGAGGCCGCTGCTGCCGGTCTCCTTGAAGCCCTGGTAGCGCTTTGTCTCAAGGAAACCCATGATCTGGAAAAGCCGAACATAGACAAGCAGGGACGATAGCTGCTAAATCAGGCTTAAAACAGCTTGCTTAGACAAGCAACTGGCTCTGGCAGCTACTCTGCTTTACAGCAGATTGGCGTGTTGAGCCACTTGATGCAGCAAGGAACAATGATACATCAAGTGCATGCCAACATTGATGTAGAACTAAAGCCCACAGCTACAAAGACAATGTGATCAACAGCAGGAAGGCAACCTGCTTTTAGCTGCTGTAGGGCTCATGAAAGCCAATGGCTTGCCAGATGCGACAATCCGCAGCCAACACTTGCACATTAGTGAGCTGCTGCTGCTGCTGTGAAGAGGCATCCCTGAATCCTAGCCAATGAAAACTGATAGGCTACATAAACTGCACAGTGTTGTGCTGCCATCAGTGGTATCGCTCCACTGCCAGTGCTTCTGCTGCTGGTGCTCACCAGGAACTCCACTGCCAGCAGAGGAGTCATAGGGATGTTGTAGTCCTTGGCACCAGCATCCCACCAAGCAGGCTGCACACCGAGCAGCTCCTGGCCCAGGATACCAGCAACTGCCATCATGGCCCAGCGACCATTGGTCTTTTCAGCCTCTGCGTACCTACAGCATGTGTGCATACTCCTCAATAAGGCTGATGTCATGGCCGCTGTCAACATCTGCCACAGTCGGGCATCAACCAGTAGGATCTCTCACTGAGTGATGCAGCTTCAGGACAGTATGCTAGCGCCTTCAGCAGGCTTTTGCTGCTGATGTTGTGTGAGGCTGAGTCTCATGTTGCTGGTGTTGTGTGGGGGTGAGTGTGACACTGACTGATCCTGGCTGATGATACATGTGCAGCAGCAGCTGCAGGTCACAACATGAGGTCTCAGCTGCTGACCATTCTGCGACTGACGCAAGGCCAAGGTCAGCCACTACTTTCAGGCGACTTCTAGAGCATGCCGGGCCCAACTGATGCGAGCTGCTGCTGCAATCTGCCTAAATTCTGCATTCAGCTGCTCACCACTTGAGCCTTGCGGGATCAGCACCCAGGCCCAGAGGGTCAAAGCCTGCACACAATAATTTAAATACGTCATTGGCAGGGTCACAGCATAGTATTAGCTGTGACGATGTCTGCACGCCTACCGAAGTCTCCTGCCATGCTGCCATCGAGGTGCCTTGGTGGAGTCAGGTTGGGCAGCCATGTGGGGCGACCAGCAGCGCACACAACACGGGCAGCTGTACGTGAGCGTGAGCTCACACGAGCACGGGTGGAAAGACCAGCAACAGATTTGTGAGCGAGGGCAGCCATGGTTGCTTGTGAGGCGCTGACAGAAGATGATAAAGTTCCTGTACCAGCAAGCTGCAACGTCGATGTGTCGGTATGCTGTGCTGAAATGCCAGCACCAGCATCGACGGGGTGAAGTTCAACAGCCAGATCCAGGTCAGGTTAACAACTGTGATCTTGCACACAACGCTGCTGTTGAAGCTTGCACGTTGCTGCTATAGACAATCAGATGTTGCACAATGGCTGATCGCCCATCGTTTGGCCACTTTCTGCGTTGACCGTCGTGACACCTGCCGCCCAAACAATGTTCAGCGGCCTACACCTCGTCCAGTTTTACTCTGCGAGATTCCTCTGATTCTGTAGTGGCATGTTGGTTCACACAGACGTCCTTCTATATCCTTCTATATCTCTATGTCGCCATCAGTTGGAGGGTAGAGGACAGCGCGTAACGAGCAGAAATGTACGGAAACTGAGCCATGCAGCAAACTGAAATGCCATGTCGACTATGTATCAACCGCACGCTTTCAGTACTGATGCGGTTACTCGCCGTTTGAACGCAAACGCTGCAGCAGACACTTCGAGGCACAAGATGCAAGGCTGCCACGGTTCACGAGTACCTAGGCGTCAATAGGTAACTACAGCATTCTCAGTGGACACCCACTAAAGTGACAATGGATATGAATTATGACATGGCTGTGGACATCACATCCGCCAGAAGTATAGTGGTAAGTACCAGGGCAAACAACCGCACACACACCATGCCATCACCGAGTGCAATGTGCCAGTGAACAGCGTGCCTGTCAACAAGATTGAGACCCACGAAAGTTACGGATGAGCCCTGCCAGGGTCAGGGTGTATGCAAGGGTCGCCAAGTGTCAGGTGTTCTGTACCTTCGTCTTGCTCCTGCCAGCTACTAGCTGATACTATTTTTGGGGCACACAAATGGAATGGCCACGCCCACGACGGAGTTTGATGCGTCTGGGATTGTCTAGCTGGTCCTGAAGTGGGACTGCTCATTTTCCCAATTGGAGTTCCTGGTGGCAAGTGCACATGCAGTTGTAACCACACTTTCCTACTCTTTTTCAGGGTACTTTTGTGGGGCTGGAGGGTTCTTGGGGTCGTGGCCAGCAGCACAAGCATGGAGTATCATCCCTGGGTGGCGCATCGTTCGCATGTCAGCTCATCTGCCAGCTCATCCAATGTTGTATGACTCACATTCTTGTACACCTGGGTCGAGATCCGGCATACAGTGCCAGAGCTGTTCACACACAGGCCGTGACAGACCATCGGGATGAATTCATTGCCAGGAGCCTTCACCCTGCGGCTCGTTACCACCCTGGTTGTATATTGTTTGCGCCTGCCACCTTTAATAATATATCTTTTTCCGTGATGACTGCTGGTGAGCGCTTCTCAACATGCCCTGCAACAAATAGTTTCTCATGCACAGTGAAGGCTTCCATCAACACAGTTGCTCAAAGTAAGGTGACAATGAATGTTTGTTCGTTGTAAAGCACAAGTCAAGCAAGCAGACCACAACAGGTTCGCATCTAAAACCACCTGTCAGTCACAAGAGATCAAGCACTGGGTGAGCAATGCCATGCCTGTGATCAGAGCAAGTGCTGCATCAGTTGAAATAAACACAGACAGTCTGACCAGCTGAGATACGGGTTGATACTTAAAAATCTGCTGTCAAGACAATACCCAGTACAGTTTTCTGACCTACCCATGTGGATGTGCTCAGCTTTCATGCCAGCTGCAGAATGCTGCATCGTCATATCTTAAACCGCAGTATGCACCCCTCGGCAGCACTTGTAGCAGACCACAAGTGCTGACCCTAGCATAGAAATAGGGTAAGTATGTAAATACATGCATCCAAAGTGGACCAGTCCCGCTTGGATTTCCAGCCAGCTGGTGTGAAGACGTGTCAGAGCACTCCAGCAGGTGAAAGATGACAAGTACATTCCAAAGTCAATTGCATCATTTTGCACTATTTTCAGTACCAGGCTTCAAAGGACCTTGCACACCATCCGGTTGCCATCACCATTGGTTGAGCCGAGGCGAAAACACATGAGGCTGTTCAGGTCAGCAACCCAGATCAACACTGACACAAACCACTTTCAGCACAGATCTAAGCAATCAGACCAGAAGGAATGGTGTTGACACAAAAGTGTCATTCTAGGTAGGCATAACAGCAACTTGTGACCAGAGGCAAGCTGCCAATGGCTATGCATGGCATGAAACATGTGACAGTCGCATCTCTTGCCCACCCCACTCTGTGCACCCCAACCAGCACTACATCAGTACACGTAGACTGCTGCTGACCGGCAGCAGCTTGTTAATATTGATATATTTATCAAGGACCCCACCATCACACTCTTTGTTTTGCTGACATGTGCACAAACAACACTTGCCATATACCAGGAATTGCTGCTTCAAGCAGGGAATAAGTACACAGGGTGCAGTCATGACCACAGTCACCAAACATCCTCAGGAATCTCGCAGCCAGAGGAGAACAGCCCGTTATCTACTTGTCAAACCTGGGTGACTCGGCCATGACTGGCTCACAGCTGCTGCCAGTGAAGCAACCCTGTGCACAACCCACCGCCCCAAGCTCCTAAGAAGTCAGACTCCAGGGCTCTTGATGTGCTCACGTTGTGAGCAAAGGTGGGAGGACCATGCTCTTTGTTCCACAGATCTTCCCCTTCAGGTCAGGTACCTCCTCACAGCCCTCCAGGGGCTGCACACTGCCGTTGGCATCAACCCTGCAGGGGGGCAGGAGGCAGTCAGCAGCAGTGAAGAGGCATCACACAAATTTCGTATTTGATGAAGGCACGGCATCAGCCAGGTGCACAGTATGTAGCTCCAGCGGGAGGCTCACCACCTGACGCACCTGCTGAGCTTCAAATTTAGATACCTTGAAATATGCCATGCAACTGATACTGCACCATGCAACATGTGAACCTCGTATGCCACTGTGAAGGCAACTGACTGCAGCTGTCACACCTATGCTGAGCACACACCCGCCAACGGAGGTGATTGGTCTGGGGATTGCTGGTGGGGAGCCAAGCTGCTGAGTGGCCCACTTACCATGTTGGATAGGTCATGAGGTGTCCATGAGGCAGTGGCTGCAGCTCTGCGCCAGCATAAGCTGCCCAGTTCTCAGCGCCAACCTTGGACAACATGCGGATGCAGCGCACATCGCTGGGGTCATCCATCTCACGGCGCAGCTCCTGCAGCAACAGCTGGCAGAGGGACAAATCAACAACTGCGTCCTGGAACATGTCTGCGGTCTGTGGGTAAGAATGACTGTCTGTTTGTCACATCACACCCAGGCCACCGGAACCCAGGGTTTTGGTTGCAAGCCCATGAACCTACCCCACAGTGCTCCTTGAAAAGTGCCTTTCTGAAGCCAGCCACTTCCCCGTTTGGCAGAGGCCCATGAGAATTGCTGGCTAGTGTGTAACCGTCTTGGAAAGCGCCAATAGCAATCTCACTGTCACGGCTGCCATCCAGGCTGCGCTGGTTGATGTTGGCTGAGCCCACAAGCACATACTCATCATCGACAATCATGAGCTTGCTGTGGACATAGATCATGAACCTGAAACAAATGAACAGGTCGGTGGGGCTTTGTCTGCAACTGTGGTTTAATGTTAAGTGAGGAGAAGACCAGGAAAGCAAAAGGAGTACCAATACAGCACAAGCTGACTGGCACAAGCCACTCCAGGTACAAAGCAACAATTTCCTGTGCTCAACATATGCCAGTCTCTAGCAACATTGTGTGCACAAAGGCTTACATATGGCAAGTATTTTATTTTGACAATGTGTTTTCTGTTGATCAAACTGCCATACCTCCTGGAGTCGTTGGCTCTTCCCTGAGCTGTTGCATCGTTACTCTGTGGTGCTGTGTCAGTGCCATTTGCAGCAGCGCCATTCGCAGCAGCGCCATTCGCAGCAGCGCCACCGCTCCCATCAGCAACAGCCACTGCAGCAGATGTGTCGCCTCCATTGGCCATTGGCTGCCCCCCATTGGTGTTGATGTCCAATCTGTGGGTGTTGCTGGCAGTAAGCTCAACCTGGCTTGCATCCACCTGCAGTAGGGCCAGCCCGTTGTGCCCGCAACATGGCAATGGGGCCTGCTGGAGGATAGCATGATTGCTGGCACCACAAAACATCATGCATCCTACACTACGAAGCCTCTGCTGCGCAAGGGGGCTTCTGCCAATAGGCAGCTGCCCCATGATTGAGCTGGAGTCGGACATGTCAGCACACTGCTGGCGATTGCCAAGCACACAGCAGGAGTGCAGCACGAACATACTTTGTACACTTGCTGAGAATTTGTCTGGCTGCATGCTCACCTGGTCGACTGGTGGGGCCTCTCTCTTCCCCAGGCAGAAGAACTGCAGGTAGTCTTGGGGGTGAACCTGTCCAGTAAGTCCCGCCTCAGCAATGGCAGCTGCAATGCGCCTGGGCAAGAGCGCAAAAAGTAATATATCTACGACTGATGCCTCGTCAGAGTGCAGCAGAACATGTTGTCACTGCTCACAAGTATAAACAAGCTGCCTGGTGCGCAGTATTGTGCCACAATGGGGCAGGCACCTTATAGTATTGTGATCTGATCGCTGATGCACAACATTCAGAGACATGCACCACGAGGATGGCAGCCCTCACTTGTACATCATCTGCCGTGTCTTGAATTGGTAGTACAGGATTGCCTGCACACTGCCACTGGTAGGCACTCCCTCTGGGTACATGGGCAGAACGATGTACACGCGGAATGGCTCACCAGCCTGCAGGAATGGGACAGACGCAACCTTTCACACACTGACGCATGGTGGACCATCTTGGCACCAGACAGCTTGCTCAATCACCTAAACTTGGTGCTGCAGGTGGCATAAAATAACACTGGCATTGACACTGCATCCTGGCACAATTGCTTGGAGAATGTTGTGGGTAGTACATGAGCATGCTGAGACAGCAAGCTGATAGCACAGCTGCCCCACATCTCAACTGACAGTGTGCAATATAGCAGCTAGCAGCACTTGCAGTAGAGGCAGCTACGCACTAAGATCCCCTCTATCATTGCCACTCAACTACTGGAGGAGCATCAGACAGACCCACCTTGATCTTGTTGCAGACTTTCAAGGCGATTTCAGCAGGCACCAAATTGGCACATGGAGTGTCGGTGTCACTGCAGGGAGGCACCGCAGCAGCCGCAGGGTGATCAAACTACTGTGAGTAAGACATTGCCATTGATGCTGACACTGCGGCACATAGGAGCAGCAGTAATTAGGGCTTGCAATCATACTACAGAAGTACTATGCAGGAAGCTGGCCCCATTATCTGCCCTGGGCCCCAGCATGAAAATACCACTACAAAATTGCAGCTCACCTGTCCCAGAGATGTGCACTGCCAAGGAAGTACTGGTTCTCAAGGTACAGGTAGCGCTTGGCCTGCCTGATCAGGTGGATGTAAGCACGGTGGATGGACGCATCAATGCTCTGCAGAGCACAGACATGCCAACAGCAACTCGGGAGATCTTTCCATGCTGCAAAGCCAGTCAGCCTGAAGCAGCAACACGCTGCATGCCAGGGGTTGTGAGCAGTCAGCTGCGCACGCTCCTGCAACCACTGCAAGTGTGACTGTCATGGGACAGCAAAGTCTTACCTTTCCCTTACCAATCACCAGGCCTGCCTCGTAAGAGCCCTGACCGCTGTTGGGGAAGCCTTCAGCAGAATCTGCAAGCACCATGCAGCAAACAGAACGGTGGGCGGCTGGCTGCAGGATGTTCTGACACTGCTGCAAGATATGTTGAGTACTGCCTGCACATCAAAAGACTGGTCAAACTACATCAGTCAAATAACAATGGCATCATGCAGCATGCAGTTCAGTCCAGCCTGCAGGCGGCCATTCCCTAGCAAGGGCAGTGGCACGCCTCACTTTTTACCTGAGTCAATGGTCCTGAACAGCTGCACCTTCCAGGCCTCCGCTGGGTTGACACCTGCCACCTCCAGCTTGGGGTCCTGTGCCTTGATGGTTTCCATGCGCAGACTCATGTGGCCTTTTACGCGGCCCTTGAGATGTTGGCGCTTGCTCTGCATGCCAGAGGCAGTCCTCAAGGGGATAAAAGTCCCCCCCCCCCACACATTTTCTACCAGCAGGCTGCAGTCAGCTTTGCAGACTGATTGTAAGTCTGCTGTGCTGAGCGCCCAAGCATTCTTTCAGCACATGCACACTATTGCTAATGCGCACATGCAGACATCAAGATTTGCAGCTGACAGCCATGAGCCACTGCAGTGTTCATCCATGCCTGCAAGGGTTGGCAACATCAGATGGCTGCAGCAGCATGCTGCACTGCTGAGTTGTGTGTTCAGCTGCAGACAATGTCAGCCTACTATGCCATCTTACAGTGAATAATTTGAATGCCTGTGGCAGCAGTATGTCTTGGGCGTACTCATCAAGCGATGTCAGCTTATGCAGGTTGAGCTTGCCCGCCTGCTTGCTCCATCGTTCCATGAAGTTGATGGCTACGTCCATGGCCACAGGGCCCTCAACCATGGCATGTATGTCGTGCCACGGTTGTCGAGGACCCGGCTTGTTGGGGTCAAATGCTGCAGACAGGTGCATCCGTGTGAACAAGGTGAGAAACTCCTGACGGCACACCTATCAGTCATACATCCCTCCAGCACAGTGAAAGCATGCCGCTCCAAGTTTACAGACCATTGTGTGATCTAAAACCTTCCTGGAGGGTGCCCAGGGTGAGGTGCATCTGAGCTGCAGTTGCAGCACAACACACCAACCCTGCAGGTACACATGCCTCAAGAGGGGACAGGCATAAGCAGCACTGGCCAGGTGACCAGCAGTGGAGCTCACATTCTATGCATCCCTGGTACTTGTCAGTGCAGTGAGGACCTCCCTCCTGACATGTCTCAAACAGCGGGTGGTGGTGATAGTCATAGCGTCCATTGGTCAGGTCCAGACCGCCAACAAATGCAATGACCCGCTTGCTGGGTGACCTGCCGCCAACATTTGGCACCTTGGCACCCGGGGGGAAGGGAGCGTCCAAAATGACTGTTTTCTGATGGTGGGTAAACATGTTACCCCGGGAAAATTTCTGTTGCAGAACCCAGGAAGCAGGGTAATTGACAGTCGCCAGGGCGGTCAGACTGATATCCGACAAGATGATTTGAGCTTTGGTCACACAGGGTTGTGCAGCGGCTTATGTAATATGCTTGGGTTTCATGTCCTGAGTCAAGCAGCACATAGGATAGCTGACGGCAGCACCGCTGATCAGAAGCAGGGTAATATGCAGTCAGCACTACAGAGAGGGGGTGCTGCATGGACCACAAGCTTCCTACCTGAAGTAAGCTGTCCTCTGTCCCACCCTGCCTTGGGCACAGCACACAGGTGACCTCAGTACCCTTGAAGAACTCATATGTGTCCTGATCATGTGTGGCCATCACACCAGAGTGCAAGCCCGTGTTGTTGGTTGTATCATCCCACACCAACATGAGCACCTGGACACAGACATCATTAAAGATAAGGTCAAACAGTGGTTGGCCTTTTGGACCACCAGTGACCACAGAGGGATACCTCTGACTGGTACAAGCGCCGCCTCTTGGCTAGTCTTTTACATTCTCCAAGCAGTGCCATGCAAGGTGTGTTCCTGAGGAGAGCACATCAGGAACTGCCAAATATTCCTCGTATGACAGCTGACAATTGCATGGGTTGTACTTGAGCTGCCAATAGCCTTTGCCACAATTTATTGGACACAAGCACTGTGGCACACAGCTAATGACCAACCCAGGCTGCCTGCCGAGCCCAGCAGCCTACCTTGACTCCCTGTTGGGCCTTTTTGACCAGCAACTGCCCCAGGCTTGGTGAATTGCTATCTGCTGCTGGCACCCGCTTCAACATGGTGTCAGTGCAAACACTCCAGCCCGTGATCCAGATGAGACTGCAGCGAGATGATGAGCAGCAAATGAAGCATCAAGAGGATGATTTTGTGACTTCCACCACCAAAACAACCGCAGGACCAGATGCAAACAGCCCATACTATACTTTATGTTGTTGTGCTACAGAAGGTGTATGTGTATGATAGCAGTATGGGCATGTGTGTGGGAAACAGGATGTTCATTAATGGACAATCTCAGGTACTGCTGTCTACCTCTCCTGGGATGCAATATGATGCTTACTACCTTGTGATCACTCACGTCTTTGCCTGCGTTATTGCATCATATATGTCATCCCAGCAGCTGCTCTCTTTGTAGCATGAACCATTGGCCAAGGGAATGTCAGGAACTGGCCCAGGTGTGGCCACAGCATCATGATAAAGGGTGATCCTATTGCCTGGGCGCAAGGGGAAGTAGGTGCGGGGCACCTCACCATACTGCGACCCTTTGTGGTCCTGTGCACAAGGAACGCAGCAGAGAAGAAGCAATAGAGGGCTTCATAAGTCCAAGAATCCGTCACAAGGGGGGTGAGCGAGCTCCTTCTGCATGCACCTGCTGTTTCCCCGTCTTAACCCAGGACACATAGTCCCTGCTGCTAGTTGTCGGATGTCGCACTTGTGGTGGTCGATCAACTTATGTTAAACTTGTGAGAAGTTGTCTGCAGCTTGACAGGTAGCAACTTGAATCGCTGATGATGCTGATGCAGGTGCCTGAACAGCCAAACGATCTAGTGGCAGTGCTGCTGTATCTCCTCACCTCAGCCCCTACTGGCACAAACTGCATTGTGACGTGCACCCGAGATGGTTTCTGATCCCCATCAAGCTCCTTGTGATACCTCACATTTCCACCTGAGTCGGTCAGCTCATACCACTTGTCAAGCACCTGGCCAGAGAGGATGTCTGACACGGGGATCACAGCCTCACCAAGAAAGTCAGCACCCACAACATCAGCATCCTGCAAGCACATGTGCAGGGGCAGTGCTGGGCAACAGAGGCCGGTGTAATGCGTGGAGTTTACCGCCTGTGGTTTTGAGATGTGGCAATTCCTGCTGGCTGGCAAGGGGTGTTACTTCTCAGCACTTCTTGACGAGTGCGGCAAGGCAACTGCTGCTGGATGCAGGTGTAGCTGAGATGGCTATTTGCTGCTTGTATTGGGTAGCTGTCTGCTGACCTTGATCTCAATCTTCAATTTCTCTGCTTCATCAGCCAGAAAAACTTCATGCTTCTCGTCCCACACTGGGTTCTGTGTTGCGTGTATGAAGCGTGTTCTCAACCTCCGCGTGCTGCCCACATCCAGGCAGAAGTAGGGGTCACAGCTGCCAGCTAGCTCAGGCAGCATGCCACAGCAGACATACTTCTTTAGAAAGCCCACTGTTTGGATCCTTGCGGTGGTTGCAAGGTCACATGCTTGATGCACATGCACGTGCAGGACCCCATGGAGTAAGGGCATGGTCCCTGCTGCTGGCGCTGGGAATTAGCCTGCAATGCCACAGCAGATGTACCTATCGTATATCAATACGTATACATGGAAGGTCGGGAATGCTGTGCCATCTGTCTGTCAACGTATTCATGCCGTACATAGTACTGTGGCCCTTGTGCACCGCTAGCTGCTGCCTTGCTGTTGGAAGGGGGGGAGCGGCAGCGACACACACAGGGCCGAGCTCACACAAGTCACTGCAAACAAGTAGTTGGTGTACACATTTATGAAACGATGCTGCCTGAGCAGCAGTATGCGTTTATCTGGAATATGCTTGACGCTGCACAATCCTCCTGTAACTGGCGTGGTGGCATCGCTGGCGTGGTGGCATGCAAAATCTGCAACGCAATCACTGCATATGCAGCAGTACTAACGCGCGAGATAGTGGGTGTTGCCAGCCTGAAGCCATGGGCACTCTGCACAACCGTCATCCACCAAGTCCCAGTCCCCAAACACGCACCACCAGCGCCTCACCGCAAACTAAAGATTGACGATTTCTCACGTGTCTAGACCCTTCTGCTCAAGTTTCTGATGAAGCACAACGAGTAGGACCCACTGGAGGGTGACTCACACTGGGTGTCAGTCGCAGCCAACCGAGGCCAGGAACATGCATGTACCACATAACACAGCAATTGCAAAGCCCACGTAGCGCAGTTACCTGTCAGACCATCGACGACGCGTCAACCCGTTAGTTTGGTACAAATTGCACTACAGTTGGGATATTTTGCGCATGGGCTGGTCAACGTTTTTGGTTTATCAGAAGGTGCCCTTTATCGTGCTTGTGACACATTGTGGACCTGCACTCAGGATGCAAGCCAGCCTCGTACGGTTTGAAGCTACACTCCGGGCCAGGTGCTTCCGCCAGGCTCATGCGATCGTTGATATGCATGGCAATGGCAATGCGCATGGCAGGAATAGGGTCCAGATGCTCGCATCGGGCACTCCTCGACAGACTACGGATGCTGCAGCTAAGGGCAGCAGCGTAGTCATATTCACAACTGCCGGTTGTCCCTACTGCCAGAAAGCAAAGCAGACGTTGATGTCTCAGGACGTACCATACCAGGTGCTTGTAACCACTGCACCTAATGCCTTCCGCAGCCAATGCTATGAGCGTGGTGCACTAGTATTGCCAGCCAAGGCGCTGCAGGCTGACATATGCGTCCTAACTCTTAGGCCCACACAACCCTGGGTCAGGGCCTGATTCCCATACCACCAATAAACTAGGGAATCACAGCAACAGCACACAAGTGACAGCTCACGAGGCCCTGCTGTCTCAAACGTCCAGGAAGTTGATGTTTCCAGAAGCTCTAAGCTGCGATCTGCACTGAAGGACGTAACTGGATCCAGGACAGTACCACAGGTGAAGTGAGGTCCTGCTTCACTGAGCACCCCATGTTTCCGTCGCCACTTGCTGCAGCCCAAGCAGCCATCTGAGAGCAGCAGCTGATTACTGTGGAGGAGCACTTGTGTCGTATCGTCCATCAAAGGGTTATAGAGAGCACTGACGCAAGTTACTGCTGCACAGTTTTTTGTACTGATGCTAAGATCTGTCCGGTGCCGCATCCCAAACATGCAAGTTGCAAATGACATGCAACTGCGGACTCTGCTCAGCAGCAGGCTGATCACTTGCTTTACTGCATCAGGTAACTTACTGTTCTGCGTCCTTGAGATTCAGGTGTTTGTCAACGGGGTCCTGCTGGGTGGCAGCAATGACCTATCAGTAAAAGCGGAAGATGGCAGCCTGGAGCAGTTGCTCTCCAATCACAGCAGCAAACCTCCCCTGCCAAAGCAGCTGCAGGATGTGTTATCAACAGCACCAACAAAGCAACCATCCTCAGGAACAGAAACAACACAGCAGCTTCCCACTGACTTGCAGCAGCTGGTTGCGGCAATGTCCAACTCTCACACTGGCCTACTGCGGCATAGGAGGGCAGCCAACTCTGTTCCAACGTTCACCGGCCAGGAGCTTATTGATTGGCTGGTCAAAAACGGCAGCAGCAGCAGGAGCAGCAATAGTAGCAATGACAGGGCATCGGCAGCAATAAAAGCACAGCAGCTGTTTGAAGCCAATGTTGTAACCTTGGTGTCTGACAAGCAACCAGCAGCAGCAGACAACATCCTACATGATGATGCAGCCCATAGCTATGCATTACGAACCGAAGCAGCAGGTGTTATACCCTGGGGTCAGCCATTGAATACACACTTCTGGTGGGGCCCAAGGGCAGCCCGACCAGCTGCAGAAGTGGCAGAGGACTTGAGACTACGCATCCTGCAGCTCTATGACAAGCACCTCAGCAGTGATGGCAAGGCGGTGTCATACAAGGCTCTGAGGGCAGACCCGGAGTTTTGGGAGTATGTGGACGTCACTGCTGAGCTGCAGAGGGTGAGGGGGAGGTAGGGGGGTAGGTTGGTGCAGCAGGGATAGAGACGACAGCAGGTCCAGTGGTGCACCAGAGCAGGCATGCAGTTTGCAGGTCATTGCAGAGATTGGCTTGGCAGGCTTCAGAGGTTGCCGGCGCTGTGCTGGTGATGCCCTGCATTGGGAGGTGTTGTCGCCTGTGAATGCTTTGCACTTACGCCCCTGCTGCTGCTGCTGCTGCTGCTGTGTTTGCCCAGGTTGACCTGTCAAGTATGTCCCAAAATGAACTCATGTGCTTTGCCATCAACCTGTACAATGCGTTGGTCATACACGCACTGGTGGTGCATGGCCCAGAGCAGTACAACAGCATCCTGGGCAGACTGGGCTTTTTCCAGAAGGTCTGATCCACACTTGCTCTGTGTGGCACAGCAGTGACACACGCAGCTGCTGAAAACAGTGCTGGTGGTGTTCCTGCTGCAGCTGGGATTGTTGGAGTAATGCAATCCAGCAGTACCCTTGGTTGCAAATCCAGCTGTTCCAATGAAGCAGTGCATGGCCAGTGTGCTGCATTGTTTGCTGTGGCCGTTGAGCTTCTTGTCTGGCCACTTGCTCTCAGACTTTCACCTGCAACCCCTGCAGGCTGCCAAGTATAACATAGGCGGTCACGATTATGTCCTAGATGACCTGGAGAATGGGATCTTGCGCGGCAACAGACCTGCTGCGTCGTCGGTAGGCATGCTGCTGGGGTTACCACAACTGTCTAAGGGACCTTTTGGGCGAACAGACCCAAGGGGGAAATATGTAGGTGCACCCTGCAGGTGGTCGCAGCACTGTGTAGTTTGACAGTATAGAATTGAAGTAGCACTGTGTTCCTGCTGGTGACCGCAAAGAGGGCATCACATCCTGGTAGAGGCGGGGCGCCAAGACTTCTTCTGCATGACCAGACCCTGTCTCTGCGTTGACAATGATGTCACTTGGTGACACTTGGTGACACTCGCTGCTGGTGCTGCAGGTGGTGTCCCCTGTCGACCCTCGTATCCACTTCACCCTTGTGTGTGGTGCCAAATCTTGCCCGCCCATCAAGCTCTACTCTCCTGAGACACTAGAAGAGGGGCTGACAGCAGCAGCAGAGACATTTATTGCAGCAGATGTTGAGATTGATAAAGTGGCAAACAAGGTAAACATGGTAATGCTTGATTTTTCTGAATAGGAATGTGCTATGGTGCTCTCATGCTGGCACTGCCAGAAGGATAGCAGCACTGCTGTTGAATCAGATCAGACTACGCCATTGTGTTGTCAACAACGCTGATTTTGGGGAAGAATTAGTCAGCAAAACAAACAAAAGACAACCTCACTGGATTGTTGAAGGCGCCCATCTTGATGAAGGAATGACAAGTAACTGCAAAAAATTTTTCTCTCGGTGCTGGATGTGCCATCCATGATCAATATCATGCTACATGCAGGTGCGGTTAAGCAAGATCTTCTCTTGGTACTACCCTGATTTTGGTGCTGACAAGGCGCAGAGGCTTAAGTTTCTGCTGCCATACCTGCCTCAGGGCTCTAGAACTGAGTTGCAGCAGATGCTGGCAGCAGACCCGGCAGCAAATCGGATCACAGTGAAGCATAAGCCTTATGACTGGGGCATCAATGCCGCTGCTGCTGATCATTGACGTCGTGGATTTAACTGTGAAATGGGCCCAGACCTGGTTGCATGGCACGGATGCATGAGTATTGTTGAAGGGCCTCCAAACAGTACTTGGCAATGGCGTCAGCTTCAGCTGCGCAGCGACGGTTTACAGAACCTGACAAACGTACGACAAGAATATGTTAATGATGCAGAAGCTGATTATGCTGTTCAAGGGCTGCCACTCAGGGATGCTTCAACTTTGCATATCATCAGCCCTCGGGCAGACCCAAGTAATGTTATGTGCGAGGACTCTCAAGCTCAGGATCAGCAGCACCAGCGTGGCATTGTCATCCCCGGATGGCGGCCCCCTCGCATGCCACTTGCCAGCTCATCCAGTGTTGCATGGCTCTATTTCTTTTGTATCATGCCTCCAGTAATCAAGGGCGTGAAGTGGGCATTGGGGAGACCATGACTGCGTTCGTTGTCAAGTAGCATGTTTTTGTACTATGTAATCCATGCCCAGCACTTCAGCATCTCAATCGTCATGTTAAGTTCATGAATAAGAGCAGCAGATCCCTCAGGTACCTCTCAGTCAGCAGCTGAGCCAGCAGTAGATCTGGTGGTGTTGGATACCCAACATATACAGGGTGCATCAGTGTCATTCAGCACACTCTGTCCTGGGGGGATTGGAGGCAGTCACTTTTACTCCATGGCTGCGAAATTATTTCACGTGTGCGTAGTGCACTGGCACTGTGACAAAGCTCATGCCTGATGCACACTGCTATGCAACATTATCTGCTTCATACTCTTGTGTGTTGCTTCCACTTGTGCGCTGCTGCCACTCCCCCCCTGAGACCTGTCCAGGTCACCTGCTGCTCCCACCTCATCACCATCAGAACCAGACACACTCAAAGCGATCATCTGGCTCAGATCAGACGACACTCTGCTTGCTGCGCACTGTTTATGCTGCCTGTTACGCCGCTGGCTTTTAAGCTGCCGTTTCTGTGGCAACAGGTCAGAGGCAACCACCTGCGGTATCTGTTGCTGCTTGCTATCACACCTAAGTAGCCCACCCAGTCTGTTGGCTGCATCGCTCTTTGATGCCCCAAGATCACTCCCTGCCATCTGTTGCAACTGCACCAGCTGCTGCAACAGCAATAGAACATCCTGCTGGGTTGCTTCTTTTGGCTGTTTGATGGCAGGAGAGACCTGCTTTGCTGACCCTGCAGCAGCAGCAGATAGTAGTATCTCCTGGCCACTTGCTGGTGGCTTGCTGTGTTCACTGGGTTGACTTTTAGGAAATGCTGCCCCATTGGCTGCTGCCAGTGCACCACGCGATCTTTGGGTGGAAGATGCCGCTTTCAGCTGCTCCAGGAAGTCCCATTGAGACTTGACTGTGCTGCTGAGGCGCTTGCATCTGGTGCTACTGTCTTTTCTGCCTTGATCTGACAGCTCATTGAGCTGCAGCTCCTCCATCAATTTACGTAGGGTGTTCCTGCCCATAATTGAAGACTTTCTGCCTACACTGCTGCTGCATTGCTGATGCTCAGCTCCAGTACGGCTCTCCAACACAGCCACAGTATCACAGGCTGCAGGTGATGTTTGTGGCCTGTGGGGCTGATTCAGCTTAGGTGACAAAAGAGCACACTGGCTGTGAACCTGTTCTGCTGCTACCCCTGTGCCAGCTGCTTGTGTTATTGCGATGCGTTCCTGCGACAAGGCCGCTCTCTGCTCTGCTATGAGGAGCCGCTGTCTGTCCAGGTCGACGCGGGCATCCATGAGGACCTGGCGCTGCAACTCAAGCTGGTCCTGCGCAGCAATAAGAGCAGCGACCTGCACAACAATAACAACGATGTGGTGGGCAGTCAGCCATGCACAGGTCCATGTATGCGTCAAACCATGACCGCTACCATCATGAGCACATGCATCAATACCGTCATCAAAGTGTAAAGGGCTGTTGCAAGCCGCCTGTCTGGTGTAATGCACAAGTGCAGGGTACTGCCACTGACAGTGAGCACACTGCAATAGAGACACACTATGCCAGAAGTTGGAGCCTGTCTTACGCACACCAACAGGATGCAACCCCTGGAAGTACAGTTGTGACTCATGTGTCACATGTTATTTGCTGCTTGTGTGGCGCCCACTGCAGTATAGTGCACCCACCTGACTTGTCAAGGTGGCCCGTTGAGTTTGAATCTCTGTCCTGGCTGACTTCACCTCACCCTTAGCTGCATCAAATTCTTGAGTCAGCACAGTGAGGCGGGCACCCCACTCCTGCAGCTGACTGCGATCATCCTCCAGCTGACGGCTGGCGGCCTGCAGGGCCAGAAGCAGCTGGCACAATCATACAGAAGCGCTCAGGAGATGCTGCTAGGTGGAACACGGTGTAGGGTCGCAGGACTAGTCTATTGTTACATCATAGAGCTGTTCGTATGTTGTCACTCTAGAGCACTTCTGCCTGCAGCATAAGCATGTCACCTTGAGCTCCTTCTGAGCCGCCACCAGCTTCTCCTGCTCATCCCTCAGTGCCGCCCTCACTGCTGTGGCTCTTGCCTCCTCCTGCCTGGTCTGCTGCAGAGCTGCAGCTGCTGATGCCTCATAGCCAGCTACACGACCTTTCAGGTCAAGCAGGTTGGCCCGTGCCTCTTCTGCAGACCGCGCTGTGCAAGCTGCTTCAGTGGCTAGCCGTCGACGCTCAGCAGTCATTTCAGCAATGAGGTCTTCACGCTCCTGAACCAGCAGTGATCATGGATGCAAAAGGCAAGCTGCTGTGATGTTTAAGGGCAGTCTTGGCTGATGCAAGTCCCCTAGTAAGCTGTACCAGCATGTGAATGCAGCTACACACATTGAAGCTGGCCTCTTTGATGGTGCCCAGCAACAGGTACACAATCAACACAAGAATGTAGGGAGCTGAAGCAGGCAATGACTTGATGCATATACTGCAGTGAAGCATGGTGTCATCACCCTCCCACCTTGACCCGGGCAGCTCTTGCCTCCTCTAGTGCCTGCTTCTCCAGGCCGACTGCAAGCTTGGCCTCCTCTCTTTCAGAAAGCAGGGCAGTCTATATGTCAGAACATGAACAGGGGATGACCTCAGCTAGATGCAGCCAGGCCACAGCATGATCATGCAGAAAGTAAACAGTGGGGCAGCTTCTGTTCTGTGATAATTGTGCCACATTCTGTCATGTGTCTTGGCACGGCGTGAACAACTGAAAGTCAATTTCGGAAGCAGGGCAGTATCAACAATGTTGGGCTGAGGCAGCATTGCCTCGTCAGCACTCATGCCAACCTGTAGTGCCTCCAGCCTTGTCGACTCCCTTGCCAGCCTTGCTGTGTGTGCCTCCATGATCCGCTTGTCATCAGCCGCCTGGTCCTCTAATCCTGCCAGCACCTTTCTCAGCTGAGACTTCAACTCATCCAGCTCATGCTCACGGGCAGAAACCTGTAACGCATGTAACAGACGGAAGCCTGGGGCTGCAACAGCAGCAGTGGGCTACTTGCACAGGACTGGACCTGGCCCCATGCTATGTGTACGAGAGATGCCGTCCTGCAAAGCTCACAATTTCCTAGCAGGAGAACAAGCCGCCCTTGTTGCGCATGCTCAGAGTGCTGTTGGAGCAACAGTGTTGCTGCTGTGATTTGCAGCGCTGTCAGAATAGTGACCTTTCAGAATAGTGACCTACCGCCTCCTCCCTCTGCTGCAGCCTATGTTCCCGCGCCACCAGGGAAGCAGAGCGCTCAGCAGTGCCATGCTCTAAGGCAGCCAGGGCCCGCGACTCACGCTCAGCTGTTGCTGCTGCAGCATTACGGACCTGCAGAGTGGCGGCAGCACCCTCACCTTCCCTTAGGCACTGCAATGAATCCAAGCTGGACATGTGCTGACAGCAGGTACAACTCTCAGGCCCTTGTCAATGCTGCAGCTACTTGGCACCTGCAGCATGCTTGATTTTTGGTGTTCATCTTGCAGTATAAAACACCTGTGTACGAGCTGCTTGGTCCTCACCTGCTCAGATAGGGTTGCCAGCACATCTGCATTGATCCGTTGTGCTGCAAGCGCCTCTCGCTCTTGGGCCACGGCAGCAACCTGAGCCTTCAGCTGAGCACAGGCAACATCACGCTCTAAACATGCCGCCCTGCAATTTAATACCACACTATTGCTGCACTGCAGGTGCTGTCTCCAATAATAGAAAAGCACAACATATGGGGGTCTCAGTGCATGATGACCATGTTCATGTGTGCAATGATGTGTCAGAAGGCAACCACGTAAAGAATGCACTCAGCAAGCATCAGTTCACCTCTGAGCCCTTGCTTCTGCTGCGGCGATCTCCCTGGCCATGTCATCCCTTGCTGCTGCTAGATCTGCTACTGCTTTTTGATGTGCTGCCTCCAGCTCACTGCGCAGCCGAGCTACCTCAGCCTGGTGCCTGGCGCAGCATTTATGCACAGCACAGTGAAGGAGGTGGCAACCAAGACACCACGAATCATCTCACACAACTTATCCCAATGTACTGGCACAAGCAGGAGACAGGGGCAGTGTTGAGCCAGTTTGCACAGCAATAGTTCAAGCTGGCTACTGGTGCTCACCTGCAATGTTCGTCATCTGCTTGCTGCCTCAATCTAGCAATGGTGAGCTTTTGATCAGCAAGTTCTAGCTGCAGGCTGGCAAGCTGCCGTACTGCAGATATCTGGCTGTCAAAATCACAAGCAGGCGCCTTATCAGGTTGAGCAACCGGCGCCGCCTGTAACTGAGGCCCTGCTAGCGACAGCTGCTCATTGTGCTGTTGTAATGATTGCTGCTGAGTCAGCGGCTCTTGCTGGTGGTGCTGCTGGGGTGGCAGCGGCTGCTGCTGCTGCACCTGGCTCATACTGTGCGTTGTGCTGTGGCCGTGACTGCCGTGGGTAAGGGTGCTGAGGAGAGCAACAGCAGCAGCTGCACTGCTGTCACTGACTGACAGACCAGGCTCCGGTCTGGTGGGCAGGGCTGCAGGTGTTGCCGTACCTGCTCTTCTAGCCATGCTGGTCACACCTGGGGGCAGCCCACTGCTGGCACCATCTATCTGCATGTGAGCTGCTGCACCACCAGACATCACATCAGGCATTGGACAGTCGCTACTTGCGCCACTAGGTTGCAGCTGCCCAGGTGTTGCTGCTGGTGGCGTATCTGCAATGCCCAGTTCCGCCAACCCTTTGGCCAGGAGGCCTCCTGCCCTGATAGCCGGGCCCCTGCTGGGCCCTGGTGGTACCGCTGCACTGTCAGCAGGTGTTGTGATGTTCACCTGCGGGCTCACAGATGGTGAGTAGGCAGGGTTGCCTATGACTGAAAAGACACCAACAGCAGGTGCAGACTCTTCGACCTTTGAGATGGTTGCAAGCCTCCCAGATGTTGCCGCTGGTGGTGAGCCATACAGATACATGCCGCTACTGGCATCAGACGCTGTCAGGTTTGGGCTACCGACTGCCCTCGCTGCCGGGCTACTGCTGCTGCTGGTGCTTCCTGCTGCTGCAGCTGCTGCTTGTTGCTGGTTGAGCTGTGCTCGCCGTGCCAAAGCAGCTGCCATCTGAGACGCTATCTGGCGTTTCTCACTCTCTGCGTGCTTATCCGGCTGCTTATACGCTGCCGTGCTAGTTGCTGACGCATTGCCTGGATCTGTGGCCACACTGCTGCTAGCTGCTGCTCCCTCAGGAGCAGTACCAGCGGCAGCAGCAACAGACGAGGGTGCTGCATGTGAGCTGCTGGTCCTGGATCTGTTTGAACTGCTTTTACTAAATGCAAATGAAGGCATGTAGCTGCTGCTGGTGGTTTCATCGCCGTCATCAGCGCCGTGGTCGCAATCACCTGAGTGACAGAGTGTAATATGTCACTCCCCCTGTCCTCATCTGCAGCTCCGTGTTGAGCCGCAGTCACATTGCACGGGCTCTGTGATCTTTGAACATGTTGACAGCACATATTACAAACAGCTGTTGCCAACCATACCTGTGCTTGCTGGTACCCGATTTCCACTGCCATCAGGCAGCATATCCTCGTCCAACTCCCAGCTGTCCAACTGCTTTGCAGAAGGTTTGGCTGAGACACCAGATGTCGGGGCGCCAGCAGCACCAACGGAGGCAGCACGTCTCCCACTGGTAACCAGCACTGCAAGGAACAGCAGACTGTTGACAATGCATTCATCACCATATATTGACAATTATAAAGCAAGTTGGCTGGCATACATGCTGATTTGTACCTTGGGCTGGAGCTATCTGTTCAAGGATACTGCAGCCGAGGGATAGCATACCATTGGCAAGATCGCTCTCTTACCTGTGCCAGAAACAGCTTCCAGTTGCTGTCGTATTGTACTGACTCTACCTGTTGGTGCACCCTCTGTCAATGCTGTTGTTGCAGGGGTCGGCCTTAATGGTCCTGCTGCTGCATTGCTCTGGGGACTGTTGTAAATGGTGTGTTTGTGGTTTGAAGTATTTCCTGCTGCTGGAAGAGGTGGCGATTGACGGGAGGAACTGCTGCTGCCCATGTTAGCTGCTGAGCCTAGCTGACTGCTTGGGGCTGCACATACTGCATGCTCAATGTCCCTGCATCCCGCCTTTGATAGGCCACTTGACACCCTGCAACCAACCACGGCTCAAGTGGGTCGAGTTGTGTACAAGACTGTTAGCACACCCAACATTCAGACAGTGTTGGCCCCGGCATGCGCTGCATACAAAACTCAAACCCCACTGTTGGCCCTGTAAGCTGTGTGTTGCACAATAGGCTGTTTGTATAAGCACTACTGTAATACTTCTATGCATTGTGTTCCTCCAAGACCTACATGCCGGCGACATGAAGCATTTTCTCGTCCGGCGCATCTGTGGTGGACTCTTTCGCTTGCTGTTGTGTCTTGAGGATGGCTAGCTGCGGCCGTTGCTCTGCTACCATGGCCTGCTCTTGTTTCAGGAAGTTCAGCAGGGTGCTGGTTGCATCTGCCACAGTTTTGCGGCCTGGTACACTCCCGGGTGTAGCTGCCAATGGTGGTGTATTGGGCAGGGCTTCGTCTGCATGGGAGTGTCGCAGCCTGTCAGCATATGCCCTGCCCAAGTAGGGGAGTGGACTGTATGATGCCCAGTCTGCCCTGGTACCTGAGTTCCGCCTCAAGAAATTGCTGGCAGTAGCCTTAATGCCAGGTGGAGCTAGGCCAGCTAGGAACTCGTCATCGTCGATGGACTCCATGGTCCCTCTACTGTCGTGCTATCAGACTGCCAGGCACAAGCTGCCCAGGTCACGGCACACAACACATTAAGCACACCAATAGAACATATTCATATCACATCCACTAGCACTAGAGACCCCACACTCAATCAAACGGCGAAGCCATGCAGGTGACAGACCCAGTTTGAAATGTCTCGTAAGTGGCTTAAAAGCGCAGCCCATGCAGCCTGTATCTGATAACCAAAACATCATCTTGCCATTGTATGGGATGACAGCGTCCCGGCTTCTGCGGCTTTCAGTCCGAGTCAAAATAAGTACACAAGAGTGATGTGCCTGTGAAGACGACTGGTTATTCAACAGTAACAGCACAAGCTCATGAACGATATTTTAGTCCAGAAGAATGGCGGTTCCAGCGTGTCATGTGCTGTCTGCTGCTGACCTCTGCGGCAGCAACGTCGTCGCTTCATCAACAGCAAAACCTGTGATGGTATCCTATGAGGCTCTCGTTACCGCCAGCTGCTGTACAAATGTCTAGCGTGTGCGCACAAGTAGACGATAGATCACTGGAATGCAGCTGTGACCCCAGCAGCAGCCTGTAACTACCAACAGCAGCAGCTGCAAACCTAGCACGGCTACGCAGCCCTGCTATTTTGATAAGAATCACAAAGCCAGTCCCAATAGTAACCATCGGCTATGTATAGAATGATCAGGCGGCCATCGCAGATGCCGTTCAAGGTGCTGGAGGAGCGATCCAAGCTGGGTTGCTCTGTACATGTGTATGTTGTCCTGGGCATCCTGGTCTTTGTCTTTGGTCTCAGCGCCTTTATGATGGCCCCAAACCACCAGGTTAAGCCTTGGACGATTGACGTGTCGAAAGGTGAGGCTCCACAGTGTCCTGTAGTGCCCACTCCTTGTAGCTGTCACCCTCAGCTGCCACAATGCACCAGCTGCATTCTGAGTGTACAGACATTCACTGGCAGCTTTACTTCATTCAGTCACCTGGCCAAGGCCGTCACCTGCAAGGTGCATTTTGGGCTGTCTGGTTATGCAAGCTGCAGTAGTTTCTAACTTCACTGCAGCAGGACATCTTATGTCAGGCCTTCCAGTAATCCCCAGCCAGCCTACCTGGGGCTGTACTGCTGCAGGCCCTGGAGTCAAAGACGGCAACCCAAGTGTCACAGCAGCACATGCAGCAGCAGCACGTGCAGCAGCTGCCCAAGCTGCTGCTGCCGCAGCTACATCATCAGCAGATGTCTGTCACACAGAGACAGGAGCAGAGTATTCTGGAGAAGATGTAATTGAGTGGGGTACAAACCATCTTACAGTGCGTCCCTGTTGGCTCTCTAACAGCATTCGCACTTTGTAACAACTGCCTGAGTTGCTTATGCTTGGGGAGAAATGCTGCACCCAAACAACACTACTGCTGCGACAGTCAATACCAGGCCAAGTAGTTAAAAGTCGTGCTGCAGCAGTACCAGCTATCTCGCACTGGCTGGCGAGAATCTGAAGGCTATGCTTGCTGTCCGCAGGCTACAGCAAGTGAATGTTGTGCTGCCTGCCGATTGGCCGAGGCCCGTGGCTGCAATGTGTGGGTGTGGTGTGGCAACGCAGCAGGGTGTGGAGCTCAAAAGCACCAGGAGTGCTGGTTGAAGCGACAACATGACATGCGGCTGGCACGAGTTTCCGGGGCAAGACGTAAGCTACGTCCGTTTCTTCAGCTGAGAATTTCACAGACGGAGCTGCTTGTCAATCATCCCCAACTGCTGTGCATAACCACCACTTCACCAGTCTCCCTGTGTGGGCCAGCTTCACTAGCAGCAGTCTGGCGTCCTGGTCCATGTGCACTCACCCAGCAGTTCCAAGACAAGGAGGCTGTATCTGAGGCTCCGGAATGTTCCAGGCATACAGTGTCAGCATATGCTGACACTTTATCATGCTTGGCTGTCTCGCCAGGCACCAACTGGACCTCTGGTGCCCTGTTCAGTGATGCCGCACGAGATGCTGAGGTGGTGGCAGAACAGACGCGACTGCAAGCACTTACCCATGATGAAGACCTGCCCCTTGTGTGGCTAGATGTTGCCATCAAGGGCAAGCACAGTGGCCGAATGCACTTTGTGCTATTTATCAAGGACTCCCCGCGGGCTGCAGAGAACTTCAGGCAACTGTGCACAGGTGGTGCATTGGCGGTCCCACTCAATCACCCTCTTTGCAGGAAATGAGTCCGCTGTGCTTGATCATCACTTATACAGTCACCCAGAACATACTGCTTGTGTGTCATGGACAGCTGAGCTATCACATTGCATGTTGACATTCATGGGGTGTCTGCTTGGGGCTGAGGCACGCTAGCATATCTCTAACGCTGCGCCGGTGTTCGGAGGAGCCTCTTGTCAGTTTGGTTGTGTTTTGGCCTTGTGCTGCTGGCCCCCTCAGGTGAACATGGTGTGACATACCACCTGAAAGGCAAGCCTTTCTACCGCATCATACATGGCTTCATTAACCAGGCAGGGGCAAATACAGACTCTGTGTTTGGCGGGCAATTCAAAGACGATCCTGGCGGGCTCAGGCTGAAGCACGACAGGAAGGTGGGCCATCCCGGTGATGTTGCAAGGCTCCATATGTGGCTGGCAGCAATAAAGCACTCTTATTGAGTACCAGGCCAAGCCTCAAAACAGTTGAAAAGTCAAATGGCACATTGCACTGATCAGATCTGTTATATGATACATGCGCTGGTATCTAAGCATATGCATTCGGCGCTGCACACTTGCAGGGCTTGTTGTCCATGGCCAACACTGGCCCTGACACAAATGACAGTCATTTCAGCATCATGGTTGACAAGGCAGTTCACCTTGATGGGCGCTACACGATCTTTGGGGAAGCAGTTGATGGTTTTGAGGTGATTGAGCAAGCATGACCAGTCAGGGACCAGCACACGAATCACACTTTCCAGAGAGGGAGAGGGGGCCTATTAGGCCATGCTACAGCCTCCATACCGGGTGATTACGAAAATACAGCAGCGCTGTATGTACCTGCATGTGCACTATACTGTTCAGAAGCAGCAGGTGCCCAGCGTTTTGCAGGCTGGACAGGACCCTTGGTTTCATGCAGCCGGGCATATCAGAGGTGATCAGGCTACAGGATTCCATTCCATGTGGCGGTTCTTGTTTTTGTCACCTGCCTCTCCTGTGTTACTACATCACTTGATGCCAGCTCCCTCTTTGCTCTCCTGTAGGTGATTGACGCAGTCAATGCTCTTGCACTGGGAGAAAAGGACAATACAGCGACAGCATCATCTGGAGCTGTCATAACAAACAGCGGACAGATACGCAGGGGCAAGCACAAGGCTGCCATATATTAGGCATATATATGCCTAATATACTTCTGGGTTGCGCAGGTCAGCATCGCTTTGGTCACTCTCATGATTCTTGCCACTGTAATAATAACATCCTGCCAGTCAACAGTGTGCATGTCTCAGGCCATTGGTCACAGATGGTAATGCTGCGAATGGTAGTATTAGCCAGAGATGGGCTGCTGATACTGCTGCGGATAAACTCTCAGAGGCTGCAGATAGCTGAGTCACGTGATTGTGCACTGCCGGTGGCAGACAATGGCACGAACCACCTATGAACGCTTACATGCTCGTCCCTCCAGAGAATTTTTGAGACCAACTTCGCTTTATACTGCACTGACATAGTGCAACGTTCAGCTTGCAAGTGAAATTTCCTCCGATACCCCGAGAGGTGGCGCACACCGAGTACATACATATGTACGTGTACCTGCACGTGCGGGCACGTGTGCACACCAGTCGGCAGATGCACCACCTGCGGCACAGAGTCTGACAAATTTGTTTCTTCAAAGGCCATGTCATGATGGGGGCCACCCTTGCCCGTTGTTCATCCGGAACAGAGACGCTTACGGTCGCCGGTGACCGTGCACAGCACGCATCACATGAAAGTTTTCCAAGGATGATGCCGGTGGACCAACACAGCTTGCCTGCAGGCAAGTCATACACCCGGGCCCCAAACATTGGATCCAGACCTTGAAGATAGGCGCCCACAGCAAGCAGCTTGCTTGCCATGATAATCATGGCAGTTGTCCACAGGCGGGTCTAGTCAGCAGCCACAGGCCTTTGGCTGCCCTAGGGCTGCCTCTTGCCAAGAAGCAAGTCAAGTTGCAATACATGGTAGATCACTCTAGTATATAGTGTGCTAGCAGTTCGCCTGATTGCAAGCTGGCAATTGATCTATATGAATCCTTGTATGGATACCTGAACAAAGTTGCTTGTTCTGTGGGAATCCAATACGTTCAAAAAATCCATACATCGGTGCATTGGTCAACGTGCTTGCCAGATGTGTGCAAGGAGACACATGCCATAGCAGCCCCACTTGTTGCATTGCGCATCATGCTCACTGATCATCATGAGATTCGGTTTCTGCCAGTCAGCGGTCACCATGCATGGTGACCATGTGGTGGCCACATACATACACGCGTATGCAGAGATGCTGGCATACAGCAGGGTCATCAGACAACCACCACTGATAAGACCATGTGCCACTGCGACACGCCAGCAGCTGCAAGGTTTGTAACCATTTGATCAGAGGCTTAGATGGTGCATGCACATCATGGTCTCCCCTGATCATGATGGCGCCAGACTCGACATACTACATTGGTAGCAAGATGCACAGCTTGTGAAGCGGGGCCATTAAAACAAAAGGCAAACACCAGGGTCTGAAACCATTATCCAGTAAAAAACTGCATGGCTGCTCGTGCCTTGGAAGAAATGGTTCTTGGCAGTACAGCAGATAGGTGGGCCCAACAATATCCTGCACTGCATGGGCCCAATAATATCCTGCATCTGTGAGTATACCACAAGGCTGCAATACATCAGGTTTCCGACCCTGCTGTTATTCTCAGCAGCATACTGCTGGTGCCATTATTTATTGGTTGCCAGCAACCAACTTGGTCTTCTGAACAACCAGCAAACCAGTCACTGGCAAGTGCTGCTAGCTTGTCTGGACATATGCAAAGCTCCAGCCTCCTTCGATGATCATGCTGTTGCAGCAAATGCAGGACTGGTCCAAAGTCCTCAAGAAGCATGTACAGCTACACAGTATAAACAAGCAATATCAATATACAAACATGATGCCTTTTCTGCAGTATGGAAAACGGCTGTACTGAACCAAGACAATGAAGCTCGAGCTGTACTCTACTGGTCCTGGTAAGCTGCCACAGCTGCAGTGAGTGTGAGCTATCAATGTAAGTTGAAGTGGAGGTAGGAAGAAGGATGAGATGATCATCCACACAGTGCTGTAGTGCTCACAGCAGCCAGACACAGAGGAACATGATCAATAACCCCAGGCACATAATCCTCATTTGGCAGATCATTATCCTGGTGCAAAACTGCTGTTGGGTTGATGAGCTGCTGATGGCAATGTTGGCAGACAATACCTTGATGAAGTCAAGACATATGTTGCTCTAGATTGACATGGCACGGTTTATGCACTACTCTTCCTGTTGACCAGCCCCTGCAGCTGCTTGTCCTGCCTCCTGGTCCGCCTCTTCCTTCTCTTGTTGCTGTTGCTGCTGCTCTTTGACCTCATCCACTGTACACAGCAGCAATGACCCCCAGGGTGGCTGGGGCAGCTTCTGAGCGACTGCCACCCCTCCGTCCTCTGGCAGCTGTGGCTCAACAGGGTTCAGCCAGGTGTCACGGCCCCTGAAGTGGACAGCTGCAGCATTCCAGGCACGGGCTGCATCAAGCTCAGTGGGGAAACTGCCAACATTCAGAACCTGCACAAAGAGCAAAGGCAACCACAGGGTTTACTGTTACAAAGAATCCAACAAAGCATCGTTGACCATTACTAGTACTACAGCATACAGACAGACCTGAAATGGAGGGCTATTCTCGCAACAGCTATTGTTACTGATTTGCCTGCCCTAGATCTAGCCTAGACAGGGTGATGAGCACTGCAGTGATGTACCTCCACAGGTTGAAGCATGGCGACTGTGCACAACATCTTGCCCGCGTCCCGCGTGATCTTTCAGACACATGTTTGCGGCTGTGCCACACGCATGCCTGACCCAGTCAACATACCTTGCCTCCGTAGCTGAACTGTGTCCTCCAGCGGACAGTGTTCCTCTTGCATCTGTAAACGCCAGTGAACACAGTTGATCTGCACCCAAACTTCAGCTGGCCACAATGATCAGTGAACCTGGGGACCATTTGGCCCTTGTTACCAGCACCCAGGGGCCGGCCACCCTTGGGATGGGGTGTATGGCCAGCAGCAGCAGCAGCAGCTGATGCCGCAGCTGAGCTGCTGCCACCACCAGCCCTGGACCCGCCTCGAGTAACCCCTGCTGCTGCTGATGACGTTGACTTCCTGGCACTGCTGCTAACACCTCTCTTAGGCGGCTGCCGGATGCGCTTGTTGGAGACAGCAGTGGGGGATCCACCGTGTGCACTGCGCTTCCCTGGCTGCTTTCTCCCCCCGTAGCTACTGTCATTGTCGCTCTCATCATCTTCGCTGCTGTTGCTGCCGCTCTGCCAGCTGTCACTGCTGGTCTCTGATGATCCAGAATACTCATCACTCTCATCACTCAAATCTTCTTCTTCCACTTCATAATCATTCCCTTCCTGTGCTGTTTTGCAGCCGCCTGTTTCTTGTTCTGATTCACCGCCAACACTGTCTGATACTGTGTCAGCTCTGCTATCAGCAAGCTGCTCCTGTTGCTGATCAAGAAGGCCATCTCCTGCAGCTGCTGCCTCGCCTGCTGCCGCTAGGAGAGCTAAGCCCATGCTGTGCTTCTCCTTGTGACCTTTAGAACCAGCAGGCAAAGTCAACTTCACTGCTGACCCTACCTCCTGCTGCTTCTTAAGCCGCCGCCGCCGCTGCAATCTCTTGCTGCTTGATGGCTGCAACTTCCTCGGCCTAGCAACACGCTGGCTGGGTGTCAAGACAGATGGCGCTTCTTCTGCACCACTGCCAGCTGGAGCAGTCACGGCCGCCAGAGCATCAGGCCTCCTCTTTCTCCCAATGCCACGGCCCTGCTGGCTGTGATGACCAGGCTGCTGCTGCTGCTGCTGCTTGTTCTGCCCTGGCTCCGGTTTCTTATGCACCCCGCTCTTGACTGCTGTATTCAATATCTGCAATGGCAACCCCTGCTGCTCTTGCTGCTGTTTCCTCCTAGCATCTGCATTCTTGGCAGCAGCTCTCTTAGGCCTGAGCCTGAGGTGATTGGGGGAGCTGGGATCAATGAAGTAGGACTGAAGGATCAGACCACTGTCAGGGGGAGAGGGACAAGGTGGTGTGCAGACTACCGCCGCTGCATCTGCTGGTGTCTGTTGAGCTCCTGGGGCCAGCAGTGCTGCACCACTATCAGTAGGGGCCACAGCAGCAGCTGCATCGTCAACTGGCTGCTCTTCTGTTGCTGGGTAGCCTGCAAACTGTGAAGTGCTGGGATCTCTTGCCAGACCATGTGGAGGATCTGAGGCCTTATCTGCACTGCCTGTGGCTGCTTCAGCTGGGGATTTGCAGTGAGCGCATGGCTTCCTGCCAGTGCTTACACATCTGGGTGCAGGCCCAGGAGCCTGAAATGCAGGAGTAAGCACTGGCGCCATGGCAGCTGCTGGGGGCGACATAAGTGTGCCTGCCGCATCTGCAGGCTCCATGGAGCCTCTGGCCAGAGTGATTGACAAGTCTGAAAGTTGTGCGCAGAACTCAAACGTCACTGGCTGCTGGGCTGTTGCTGCTGCAACCTCTGCTGCAACTGATAGCAGATCCAGTGCTGGTGCTTCTGATGGCCTTCTGCCTGGCACTGCCACAGGCTGTACTGCCACGGCGCCAGCAGCAGCTGCTGTTGGACGTCTTCTTGTGGTTTTGGGCCTGATTTGTGGGGTCAAAGGCTTTGGATGCAAGAAAGATGCGGCAGCAGCATCTGCAGAATTTGACCTCTCTGTACAGAGCTGCTTGGGCTGGTCCTCTAACTTCTGCTGTGGCTGCTGCCGGTCTGCCTGAATGGATGCTGTCAGCTGGTCACAGGTGGCTGTCACATGTGCTGGCAGTTCAAAGGGCTGTTCTGGTACCTGCAATGCTGCCAGGACCTCAGCTGCACCTGGCACGTACCTCTCTCTTCCAAGACCCACACTCAGCTGAAGGTCCGTAGTTGGGTGATAAATTTGTTGGTATGCCCCATCATCACCCTTGCTAGCCTCAACAGAGCCCTGTCTGCTGATGCTTGGTAATTCATTAGGAACCCTTGCATCATCTGCTTCCTGAGCAGGCTCTGCAGCCCCAGGTTGCTGCTGAGAAGTTCTGAAGAATTCGTGGAGTACAGCAGCATCAGCCTGCAAGTCACGCTCATGCAACAGAGCCCCAGCTGGGAGAGCCTCTGAACAGCTCAAGCTGTCGCCAAGTGCAATACGTCCTGCGTATCCACTGACTGCTGCACTTGTGGACTTGAGAGCACACATGCCAGCTGCTTCATCTGCTGCTGGACTTGCTGTTGTTGCTATGATGTCATTGACTGGTGCAGGCGAACGCTGTTTGTCAGTGCCTGTTGCCACTGCTTCAAGGGTACCAGCAGCAGCAGCAGCAGCAGCATGTGCTGTTGAGGGGCGTGTCAGGTGTGATGAACTCGGGGATTGAGCCAACATGGCTTTGACACGATCAGCAAACCCATGATCAGCTGTGCCCTGTTCCTCAAGCTGCAACTCCTGTCTGTGCTGCATCTGCTTTGCGTATGCTGCTGTGCCACCATACTGTGTCATCTGTTGCATGGCTGGCTGCTGCACCAGAGTTGGGCGCTGATTTGAGTAAGCAGCGGCTGCAAGACTGCTGCCCTTCTTTTGGTTGCTGCGCCTGTGACTCACAGTTCGCCTGCTCTGGCGGCCAGCTACATGCTTCCTAGATGAATGCTGATGTTGATGCTGAGCAGATCCTGCATTGGGGCTGTCAACATGTGCTATGGGGGGAAAACAGGGTTTGGGAGACCTATACACATCTGCCGGCTGTGCTGGAAGTGCTTCAGCTGCGTTGCCTGCCGCTGTTGCTGTTGATAAGCCATGCGTGTGTCCATGGGGCCTAGTTACACCACAGGTTGCTGCGCCAACACTGTCAGTGCTGTCAGGAACGCTGATGCATGGACCAGATGTGAGACACCCTGCTGCTGGCTGGTCTGCTGTATGTATGTCTGTCATCGCCGTCACAGATGGATCCAGCTCTGGAGAAGGGTTGTTTGAATGTCTTGCTCTCTTGCGTGGTGAGAGCATGACAAGGGTAGCTGCAGCATCATGTGCCCCAGCTGCCTCTGCTGTGGTCTTCCCTGCGCAGATGGCAGATGCTGCTTCTCCTCCAATTTCCACCGATTTTGCATCAACAGCTGCTGCTGCAAGACTAAACAGCAGATCGGCGCCGCTGGCTATCTCAAAGCCACAACCTGCACTGCCTGCCGTTTGAAGAGTTGCTGCAACAACAGCTGCTGATGTGGCCTCCATGGCTCGGCTTGAGCCTGCCCTGGGGAGCACAGCAACACCAACATCCAAAGATGCTGCTGCAGGGGTATGTTCCGCAGCATGTTGTGCAGCATCATGCTGCACCAGTGGTTCTGCCATCTGCCCAGGGCTCTGCAGTGGAGCTGGACGTCTGGTAAGCACGTCACATGTGGGGTCTGTTGGGCCCGCTGATGTGTCTCCTTTCCCTGGGCTGTGCAGTGGCTGCCGCCAGGTGTAGATTGTGGGTGACATGAAGCCATGGTAGAGGCCGCTAGCGCTGAGCTGGTGGTTGGAAATGAGCGTGCCTGGTGACCTCAGCAGCTGTTCAGCACATGCACCAGCATGACCTTGACCTGTACACAGCATAAAGCAGACAACAGCTCGTGAGATCCAGACTGCGCAACGCCGTGTCACTGGCCGGTGGTTAAAAGTGCTCTGGGAATGCGGTCCACAAGCTGCTTGCCAGGAGGGGGGACCACTGCCACAGGCAAGCCATAAGAGTCCACACTGTAAAGCAGGGCTTGGCCTTCTACCAGATGCCGTTGCTCTCTGCTGGCCCCTCCTGTGTCCACCTGCCTAGGTCCCAGCACATCCTCACCTGGGTCATCTACATCTGGTGCCTGTTGCTGCTGCTGCCACCCGGTTCTACAGAGCCTCACAATAGCAGCGCGTCCGTGTGGCTTAGGTGATGGTAAAGGTGACTTGGCCCCAACCACCCTGACAGTGCTGCCTGCAAGCAGCGCACCAAGTGCAGCACTTAACCCTTGATCTGCACCCGCTGCTGCTCCTGCTGTATCTTCTATTGGCGCTCCTAAACTATGCAGCTGTTGCAGAGGCCCTTGTGCTGCTGCTGCTGGTGGTGGGGTCATGGACCAACTTGTGGGGCTAGCTTGGTTGACGGCCACCATTATGCTGTGATCCCTGCCAACAGCACCAAACCCTGAACAATCCCTGAGCTCAGTGTTGAGGGTATTGGCATGGAATACTAAGCCACGACCTGCATTGGCCCCAGCATATGACCCCAGTGGTGGCACTTTCGGGGTCTTGAAGAGAGACTCAGGGCTGTGTGGTGTGGCATCCTCCCCCTTGCTTGCTGCTGACCAGCCGCCACCCTGGCTTGCTGGAGTTAATGAGCTGGCAGGGCCTGATGCGTCAAAACTACCAGCAGCAGCAGCATCTGCTGCATGCCTAGGAGTATGGCTGCTGCTGTATCCAAATTTTCTACTGTTCAGCTGGCCAGGGCTTGCGCTGCTCGTGTAAAACGACCCCAGAGCTCCTCCAAATGGACTGAGGAAGTCAACTGCGCTGTCAAGATGCCAAACAGTTGCCGGACTCATTAGCGTTAATCTGCTGTTGCCCCTGAACAATGGTTGCAAGGGACTGCCACTGAAGCCAGCTTCAGTGAACTCCAAGCCAGACAGCAGCATACCCATGCCAGTGCTGACCGCAGCAGCAGCAGCACCGTCACCAGCATGAGCTGGCACTGTCTCTATCAGCGTGTGGTGCTGCATCGGAGCTCTAGTTGTCCTGCCACAATCATTCTCGTGTTTGCTGTCGTTTGTGGTCTGTTGCGACCAACGTGCCGCACTTGGAGGCCCGGGCAAGGGTTGCAAGTCACCAGCCTCTTGCAGCTGCATCAGGCCAGCAACAGCAGAAGCAGGAGCGGCAAATTGGTTGGACAAGAAGCCACCAGAGGGCCTCTGCGAAAAGCTTGCTTGTGATTTGCTAGACCCAACCCGCTGCTGCTGCTGCTGCTGCTGGGCTCCTGTCCTTGCAGGATTCAAAGCAGCTTCTGCTGGCCCTGCTGGCTGCATTGTTGTATGCATAGCCTCAGCTGCCACTCTGCTCTGCACAGGTGAGGGTGATGACATCAATATACTGGCAGCTGCGGCCATGGAGGGCGTTGGGGAGTTTGCTGCGCTAGCAGCAGCGAATGAATACAGCCCTGGGCTAATCAGCCGTCGGATGCCAGCACCAGCAGGGTGCTGACTACCTGGGGGCATGGTCGTCGCTGTTGGTGCCTGCTGCAGTGGCTGCTGTTGGTGATGCTGAAAATCATAATTTTCCTGTAGCACTTTTGCGGTATGGCCGCCTTGAGCGGTGATCACTTGACTGCCACCAGTGGCAGAAGGAGGACCAGCGGCAACTGCAGCCACCCTCTCTGCAGCCGCTTCTGCTCTCATTACCCACACAAGCTCTGAGAGACCATGCTGCTCTGCTTTGGCTGCTGCCTGGCCCGGAGTGATGGACCCTGCAGTCTCAAAGTCCTGCAGTGCTTGTTGCTGTTGTTGCTGCCAACCAGATGTCTCCAGCGCACCCACTGCATCATCTGCAGCGTGTACAACTTTACAGGCTGGTAGTCCAAGTGCCTGCACACAAGACTTTGCAGCGACTGCTGCCTCTGTTGCTGCTGCATGCTCCACAGTGCTGTTGTCATTGGCATCCCTGTAACCCTCAGCTGCAGCAATGTAACTGAGAGTGTTTCCAGCTACCAGGGCAGCTGTTGTTAATGACTTTGTGTGACCTTGCATTGGCTCAGCAGGTTGAGCATCCCATTGCTCAAACAGGTTTGTCAGGTACCGCCTGGAGCCATCTCGGCGGCTTCCTGTGCTGTCCTGCTTCTGCTGCTGTTTAATAGGCTCACTTGCAGCTAACACAGAACTGTGCTGTCCTACAGCCAGCACCTGGGTGTCTTCTGGCTGAAGCATGTGGTGGTCTCCAGCTGCTGTTGCAGCCAACTCATGCTGCGCAAGACCAACATCACCAGCCAACTGTGCAGGGCTTGCCAACTCAGAACCACTGTTGCGGCAAGCAGGCAATGCAGTGGGGATGGCAGCCTGGAAGGCAGCATCAGAATCCCAACCCGCAGCTATGCCAGTAGGTGCTTTTCCTGCTTCTGCTTTGGATGCCCTTTCTGTTGTGAAAGCCTCGGTGATGCGCTGCTGTGTGGTGGTGGAGAGAGGGTTTCCATAAGATTCAGGTCCATCATCCGAGCTGATGACTGCAGCATTCATTGCAGCAGCATATGCAGCAGCAGCACCCGGGTGCTGCCATTCCCAGCCGGCTGCTGTTGCTGCAGCTACCGCTGCAACCCCCGGTGCTAGGAAACCCTGCTGCGTGAGGGATGCAGCTGCTGGGTATGAAACTGGCCAGGTCGCGCTGCCTGGTGTGGGTGCAAGGCAGGTGCAGGCCGACTCACTCGTGTCAACAGCACTGAGACTTGGTATGTTGAGAGTGAGTCCAGGAGCAGATGTCATGGTTGCTGACTGCCGCACAGCTGCTGGCAGTGCCACATGTATCAATGATGTGCCACTTGTGGCTGCTGTGGTGGCATCTCCTGCTACTGCTGCTGTGTCTGCAGGATGCACCAAGCCACCATCTGAGACTGCTGCTACCCGCCCTGAACATGCTGCCATAATCGACTTAAGTGGCTGGACTTGCACAGCTTTGGTTTTCGCAACTGCAGCAGCAGTTGTGTCAGCTGTTCCTGCTGTGATCTCAGCAAACTCTCTTGCAGGATATGCTGCCGTCTGTGCCATTACAGCTCCACCTACCCCTGTAGACAGCTGCGACTGACCTGGTT
Organism: Coelastrella sp. MACC-549; assembly: GCA_018290735.1. NCBI lineage: Eukaryota > Viridiplantae > Chlorophyta > Chlorophyceae > Sphaeropleales > Scenedesmaceae > Coelastrella > Coelastrella sp. MACC-549. Next base: position 3,570 of record JABEVS010000234.1, on the reverse strand, counting down.
TGTTGACGATAATCTCCGTATGCTGGTTACCATACACAACTCCGGTCATATTCTGTGATATGGGCAGGCCAGTGAACTCTTGGGGCAAAGACGGTTGGGTCAGTCTCTCAACATTGTGTAGACTGCAGTCAGCAGCTGCATGAGGGAAACCCTTAGCACAGACTCCTGCGGCTGCTGGAACAGGAGAAGCCAGCTGTGGCGCAGATGACCCTGCCAGATGATAACTTTCTGATGACCAGGTGGCGGGGTCGTAAACTTGCTCCTGCTTGATACCCTGCTGTATCATGGACAACATTACTTCCAGATCAGCCATCCCTGATCATTGACGCCTGCGTAAAACAGGATGATGAAATGCATGAATATGGTTTTGTGGCATGTTACAGGTTTGCCAGCTGTGTGTGCAGATCATGCCGTCGCCACTGTATTTCATCAATCACGCAGTTGCCCGCTGCCGTGAGCTGTTAATCAACAGGATCTGATGAGAACAATACTTACGTTGTTCGGAAGGTATACATCATTGAAACCTTCTAAAGAGGCAGCTGCTGGTGTGACGAATATCTAAGTCGCAGCATACGGCGTGCATGCACGCGATGGACTCGCATACACAAGTTTTGATGTCACATCAAATTGAAAACGCTGCCAGCTGCGTGACGAATCGTCAAAAACACAATGGCGGGTTGCGAGATAATGACGCCAACAAGCAACAGCCTTTCTGGCACTGAGACGCCACACAAGCAGCAATATTTTTGGTATGGCTTAGTCTTTGCTGCCACGGCCATCTCAGGCAGTTTCTGGCATTGCTGAAATAGTCATGAAGCCTTTTCGCGAGCATGTATGGCATGATCAATCATGTGTCTTTTTGTTCATCGCATGAACACATGCATTCAAGTCAGTTTGCACCGTGCAAATTGATTTTCTGGTTAAGGCAGTAATAACTCCAAGGATGCAGCAACTCGCTAAGTAGATGTTTATTTGCGCCCACAAAGGACAAAAGTATTAGTGGGTTTCATCTTATGACTTCTAGATCAGCTTATATAAGTCATCATCGCTGCCAGCCAAGCCTAGGAGATGTGGCAGGGCCCTGCTCGGGCAAAGTCCCTAAAAGATCCTACCATCGTGGTAACCACGACCTGCAGTGAAGCCTTCTGATTGGCAGTATTCCCAACGTGGCTCAATCATCAAGCTGCAGCCTTTGCCATAAGGCGTAAGAGACCCAGCAGCAACGTGCCGGTGTGGCACGCCGCAGGTTGTTGCTTTGGGGGCCCCCATGTTCCTGATCATTGATGAGGCTCATCCTAGCGTCTCATGCATGCAATGCAAGGTGATCAGATCACGAACAGGCATGAGTAACTAGCATGTCCCTCTAGCATCTTATGTCTCATGGGGGTAGGGTAAGCGTCCATTTTCAATCCACCCATGTTACTTGTCTCAGAGGCAATGGGATATGTCATGCTTGATGCAAGCTTAAATATACGGTAACAACTCCTGAGATTAAAATTGGTTTAACTGAGTCCCTATTCTAACACCTATACTGAAAGTGTTATTCCAGAGCCTGTGAGCTTCATGCAAGCCTTGCATGGGCGCCGTGCAGTGCTGTAGACGGTATGGTAGAAGTGCACCGGCGCAACTAGCATGCATTCACATGACTGAACTCCTGCACTGCATACACGGGCAGCATGCTGCACAGGTACTTTGACATGTCCAAGAAGTTGTTGCATGCATGATGGGACACTGTCTCTTCTTCTGCGTGTTAGGTGTATTTAGGCAGAAGTAAAAATTTTACTACTGTCTGAAAACAACTTAGTACAATAAACGACCTCACTTGAGTTTGCTTGACCGCTTCCAGTCCCCAGATCCTCTAGGCCCTAGGGGTGCCCATCTGCCCAGGGTCGCATGCATGCAATGCGAAGTGATCAGTTACCAAACACTGTTCTGTTGTGAACACTGGCAGGCATAAGCAACTAGCAGCATGTCACCCCTGCCTTGGTCACGCCGTTGGACCTCTAAGTGCTAAGCTGCGCTAGTCACTGCTGCCATCCGCCACCATGTAAATCACCTGGCAAAGCCAGCATCATGCATTGATAATGCTGACTGCCAGGCATCAAGCTGCCTGCCAGGCCATGCATGGGCCGATGGACAGTGGTACCTGCATTGCACATCGACTGGTGAAGCAACAGCCTCCTAATGTAATGCAGAATTGCTAAGTGTCATAAGACTCAAAGTTTGACACAAGGCCGCCAGCACTCTGGTGGCCCCTGTCCTGTAGTACCCAACCACTAGCAGGGCCTCACAATTTCAAAGGTACAAAGGTACAAAGTCGGTGGGATGAACCCCCTTAATCCTAGCACAAGGCAGCGAGCCAGCGGATGACTCATGGGATGCGGTCTATTCTCACAAACTAGCCCGTTCCACGGGCGCTCACCGAGCGAGTCGGGCTCCCCGTGTAACACCCCGGGCCGGATTCGAACCCGCACCTCCAGCATCCAAAGCCGGAGCTCTACTAGTTGAGCTACCAAGGAATCCCAGTCATTGCCAGGACAAGTGCCGCCAGAACTTGCTGAATTGAACGTGTGATACATAGGTGGTGGCCCTTTTTCAAGGAGGTGTATTGGCGGTTGGTTATCAATGCTCTTCCCACTGCGGATCGTATCCATTAACAACAATCCTCTTGCTTGTGTGGTGCTCACATGCCTGGTCAGCAACATCATTTCTGAGATTGTTCTATTGCACAATCTGTTGTCCAGTGCATTGTGTCTGAGCTACCAGCGGCATGGTGCACCCGCACGCCTGGGGTGTGCCCTGTACTCCAATGCAATCTATGGTTGATGCAGCCTCCTGCTGGCCCTAAGCAGCTGCATAAGACTGCATGGATGGTGGTATGCCTGGCTGCAACCAATGCTATGGATTGTGGTAGGAAGAGGGCTAATGCATTGCGGCGTGAGTGGCACATTCAACAGACACAGTCTGCCAGCCATATTGCAGTTGCTCCTTTGCCACAGAATCAAAGCCGGATTACACAATTCTTCCAGCCAGTGCCTCTCACGCCTACTCAGTTACAGCATAGACAAGACAGACAGAAACAATTGCAGCAGCAACAAGCTCAACAGCATCAGGATGATATGCGTCGTTTGCTGTTGCAAGCCAAGCAACAAGCTGTTGCCAAGTTTTGGCAGCTGTTGTCTGATTTTGTTATCTTGAACCCTTGTCCTGTGCATGGCTTTGACACTATGCCACATGATCACCCTGTTATCTGCCTTGATGATAGTAATTTTGTCTGCTTGGCTCCCAGGCACCAGTTGCAGTCTTAGTGTGTGTGTTGTGTGACCGGGCAGGTCACCCTTGAGCGCCGTAACATGCGCTGCCACAGCCATTACTGGCTGTTGAGTCCCTCTACACTTGCTGCCTTGCTTCATATGCCTTGCATGTACCGGCAGTGAGTGTGGATAGTAGGGCCAGTGGTCAGCCGACAAAAGGTCGGTGATGCACAGGCTTGGTGTGTATGTGCATGACTCTGTGTGGTCATTGCTGGCGGATATACAGGTCGCACTCAGTTGCTTATATGCCTGTGCC